>ML824668.1:114935-142414 GCA_009831015.1 Picea engelmannii | reverse complement strand
ATTCCTTTCCTTTCCTTTACATGTCAAACATGTTCAATTGGAAGTATTGGGTGATAGACATTCATCAATTGAGACTTGCACCAGGGCCAAATGCTTCAATTTGCAATCCATAAAAAAATATTGTTCAATATGGAAGCATTGATGTTGTAATCACATACACAAAACTTTATTAAGAACTAGAGGTTGATGAACAATTCTTGTATTGTTCCATAATGGTTGCATGACATCTTCTTGGGATATGGAACCCCAACACTGTACAATGGACCAATGTGCTAGATACTTTGTATGTTGTCAATTATACAGACACTTTACTTCATTTTGGTCACTTCATAAAATTGTGAGAAACAAGAAAGAGGATAAGACAACCCTACACATTATTACTGCAAACTTTCCTACAACATAAAACCAAAATATAAGGAAGAAAATTATCCTTCCCAAAAGAGCAAAGTTGGAATTGCAAATGCAAAACCCAAAAAAAGGACCTAGAAATTATAATAAATTAAATATAAACCTTAAAAATAAAAAATAGTGTTGAAAATGCAAATTCAATATTCAAAAATAGGGATGGAATTTGGTTTTTTATGCAAATACATGATGGTTGAATATATATAAAAAATTAATCTTAAAATGAGATGGTAATTTTGGATTTTGTCATGAGGGAGGAAAATACAAGTTTTTAATCTTGAGTATGAGTTGTAAATGCATGTCAAGAAAGCCTAAAAGAGGGTAAAAGAATCGAATTTCAAGAAATACAATTCTCTTTAATAATTTATTCCATAAGGAAGCCAAGAAACAAAGATTGAATAGTTTGCTTCTTGATTCCCAAAGGAGGGAAAAAAACAGCTATGCAAAAAAATGAAAAAGCCTAAAAAACTAGTGATGTGAAAGGCCACAGAAAAGATGCTCAAGATATGAAATAATTTATGATCAATTAATCTATAAATTAGAGAATGGAATGCTTGGCCAAAAATTAGGTTGTAGAAGAGAGTTTGACATGACAAAAGCATTTTGAAAATTTACCCCCTTGTGCCATATTTCCATTGTACCTCACTGAGAAAAAATCTAGTTACGGAGATGCTCTAACAAACACTTTTTCAGGGGATGGATGTTAGACAATTGAGAGGGGGGGTGAATCAATTGTTACCATGCTTAAAGAATTATGCTTCTTTTAAAATCTTTACAAGGCACTCAATGATTCTCACAATAATGCAGGGAAATAAACAACGACACATTCATCATCAGTCACATATATGAGAAACACAGAGACAAATATTTCCCAAGGAAACCCATATAGGGTAAAAACCTATTCTTATTTATATGATAAGTAGTATTTACATTATTTACATTGTCATACATATGAGCACCAACTCATTGTGAGGCTAAAACCTCTAGTTTTTTGCAAGCTGCAACTTGTTGAGAGCACCAACTCTCTGTTTTTCTCTAGCACCCACTAGAAGGAAGCACAAACTCCTTGGTTTCTCTAGCATCAACTAGAAGGAATCACCAACTTCATGGTCTCTCTAGAACCAACTAGAAGGAAGCACCAACTCCCTGTGTTCAAGCACCCACTTGAACCTATGAGGACACTAGTCCTCCCTAGCACCTCCTAGCCACCCTAAAATATAAATTCTTTGTTACTAAAAATTATTACTGTGATATAAAGCTATTCAATCGCTTACCAGCCATGTCACTATTCTATTACAATTGCTTTTCCCTATCTGCATCAGTGTCTTCTACACACCCCTTGCACTTTTTGTTCTTCTTCCTTTTATGCTCTATGTTCCATATCCCTTCAATGCACCATTCCTTTACTGTGCATTTTTTCTCCTGTTCTCTTCCTCCTTACACTCACCTGAATTATCCTACACAGTGAGAACCCCATCTCTTCTTTGTTCTACATTCTTATAGTCTTTTTTCTCCTTGTGCATGCAATATTCACCATGCCTCTGCATGCTCACACCACGCCAATCTCCTCCACATCTCGAGTGGTTTGCCTAATCATCATCGCAACTCTTCAGCTTCTTTGGCGGTTTTCCCCATGCGTTCAGCGTCATTGGCTGATTTGTCTAGATTTCTTAGCTTCTCTAGGAGTTGAGGCTCTTCATCTTCTCTGTCTTCAATGAGCTTATCCTTTCTATTTTCAGCTACAGACTTCAATGCTCATCCACTTGTCAATCCCTCTAAGAATCGTCTTCCTTCATTGGATAAGGATTGGAGACTCTTCATCTCCTCTGGTGATCACACAGAGGTCTCTTCGAATTATCTGGAAGAGACCATCAATGGTTTCTAGAAGTTACACTGCGAGGAGCAGTATTAGCCCTTCGATTATGCTCAAATTCACCTGCACAATTGTATTGGCTCTATGGGATCTTGCATTCATTTCAACATTTCGAAATTCGACAATTCAACATTCGTGTGATCAAGTGTCTCGACACTCCTAGTCGCGATCCCTGAAAAGGAGCTTGGTTTCTCTAGCTCTTTCCTCCATCTCTCGCCAATGTGACCAATGGATGTGACCACAGCCTTATTCAACAACTGCATTTGGTAATTTTGCATTTCAGCACTTCGACATTTCGACACTCCTGTGGTCCAGTGTCTTGATGCTTCCAACTCTCGATCTGTGAAACTCTGAAATAGAGTGGGATCAATGGTCCAGATCAAACCTTGATCTGACGGCTCGGATCATTTCATGATTTTTCATATCGTGTTTTTGGCATTCCTGTGGTACTATTTCTTTCTTCTCCAAGTCATGATTCATGAAACTCTAAAATGGAGTGAGATCAACGGTCCAGATCAAACCTTGATCTGACAGCTCATGTCATTTCGCGATTTCGCATATCAAGATTTCGACATTCCTATGGTATTGTTTCTTACCTCTCCAAGTCGCGATTTGCAAAACTCCTAAATGGAGTGAGATCAACGATCTATATCAAACCTTGATTTGGCAGCTCAGATCATTTCATGATTTCACGTTTCATGTTTTCAGCATTCCTGTTGTAAAGAACCTTGAAAGTTCCATCTCCCGATATCCAAAATCGCGATAGCAAAAAATCCGAAATGGAGTTGGACCACCACTTCGATCTTGCACTTTAAAGAATGTGCAGGTTCTTCCTGATCCAATGATGGTCGAAACTTATGCTTAGATCTAACACCTAAGATATTTCCTCCTCTTTTGTGTGTTCTTCTTGTCTATAATCAAATATGAAGGTCATCGGGAATTCTGAATGGGATCCAATGATCAATGTTGCTTCTGCACCCGATCTTACGCATCGTCCTTACTTAGAAGAATTTCTAGATGTCAAAGGCCTCGACCTTTGATCTACCTGAGATCCTGAGTACGCTATCTCTCTTGAGCTTTGGAAATGAGTTAACCTCATCCCTGGTGCACATCTACGCACTACGTGCGACTCTACGCTAATCCTCCTTAGCTTACTTTGTTCTTGTTTTTCATCGATGCTTACTCTGATCTTGTCATTAATGACCTGCCTACAATCCTTTGCATGTTTTCTACCATCTTTGTTGTTGTACTTTCCATCAATGAAAAGAATACACTGTCTATAAAACATGCCAACAATCTCCCCCTTTGGCATCGATGGAAACAAAGGCACCCCTGCTATTTTCTCCCCCTTTGACATCAATTTCAAAGACAACACGCTCCCCCTGAGCTATTGCATTAATTTAAGGAGGTATCATATATGCAACCAATACAGGACTCCCCCTAACAGGATGGACTCTCTTAGATGTGAGATGGGATGACACCCAACTTCTGTCTGAGATATTCAAATGGTGTCTTGGCTAGGGGTTTAGTAAAGATGTCTGCAATTTGTTTTGTAGTGGGAATGTAATTGACCTGAACAATATGATTAGTGACCTGGTCTCTTAGAAAATGATATTTTATGGGAATATGCTTGGTCTTGGAGTGGAAGACAGGATTTTTAGACACACTAATGGCACTAGTGTTATCACAATGAATTGGGATCGGTGCAATGTATTTTACCTCTAAGTCTGCAAGTGTCTGAATCATCCATAATACCTGAGTGCAACAGGTAGTAGCCACAATGTACTCTGTCTCTGTGGTTGATAAAGAAATGGAACCTTGTTTTTTACTAAGCCATGCTACTAAAGAATCACCCAGGAAGAATGCTCCTCCACTGGTGTTTTTTCTCTCATCGACACAGTATTCCAAATTTGCATCTGAGTAAGCAGTTAACTGAAAATTCTTATTTCTGGGATACCATAGGCCATAAGTAATTGTTTCTTTTTAATACCGGAATATCCTTTTGATAGCTTGCAAATGACTTTGTTTGGGTGCATCCTGATATCTTACTACCATTCCTACAGTATGTATTATGTATGGGTGAGTTGCTGTGATGTACAACATGCTACCTATCATTGATCGATATGAGCTTTGATCAACATCAGGTGAATCATCATCCTTGCTTAATTTACATCCAGTTACCATAGGTGTACCCACAGGTTTAGAATCTTCCATTTGAAACCTTTTCAACATTTTTCTTAGATATTTTTCTTGAGAAATGAACATCCATTCAGACCTCTAAGTAATTTGTAGACCAAGAAAAAATGACAGTTCTTCTATCATAGACATTTCAAATTCAGACTCCATGGCAAAAGCAAACCATTGTACCAATGAATCCTTATTACATCCAAAGATGATGTCATCTAGATATACCAATACGATGAGAAAATTATTATCCTCTGTTTTAATATACAGATTGATGTCAATTGTTCCTCTCTTGAACCCTTTGTCTTTGAGAAACGTATCTAGTCTGTGATACCAGGCTCAAGGGGCTTGTTTTAACCCATATAAATATTTCTTCAACTTGCATACTAATTCAGGGTTATCAAATAGTTTGAAACCCTCTGGTTGTTCCATATAGACTTCTTCACTTAAATCTCCATTTAGAAAAGTGGACTTGACATCCATTTGATAGACTTTAAATCTTTTATGACAAGCATAGGCAAGAAACATTCTTATAGATTCTAATCTTGCTTCGACTACAAATGTTTCATCAAAATCTAGTCCTTCTATTTTAGCATAGCCTTTACAAACTAACCTTGCTTTGTTCCTGATAACTTGTCCTTGCTCATTCAACTTATTCTTAAAGATCCATTTGGAGCCAATGATGTTTTTACCTTCAGGTCTTTGAACCATCTCCAACGTATTTTTTTTCTCAATCTGATCAAGTTCATCATTCATTTCTTTATCCCAGTGGTCATCTTTGTTGGCTTCATTAAAATTCTTGGGCTCTAGCATGGATATGGAAGCTATATGAGATTGTTCAGTGTTTTTTATTAGCTTTCTCCTGGTTTGTACACCTTTGTCTCTTTCCCCAATTATCTAACTTGCAGGATGATTCTTTTGAATGATTCTGGAGGAGAATTTGTAGTTGACTATTGATTTGAGTTTGTTTGAGTGTCTAAGTATTCATCTGACTCAGAGTCTTTGTTTTCTGATTCTTGGACCTGTTCATCATCATCTTTAGCTGTGTATTTTGTAGAAGACTCATTATTGTATACCTCTCTTGTGGTGATTCCTTCATCAATTTTCACATCAATACAGTCAACCATTTTATGTAGCCTCTTATTATAGCATCTATATCCTTTACTGTTTGTAGCATACCCTAAGAAGATACCTTCATCAGCCCTGTCATCAAATTTTCTGAGGTTCTCATCAGTATTCATTATGTAGCATTTACTCCCAAAGACTCTGAAGTGTTTGATTGAGGCAGGTCTTCCAAACCATAATTCATAAGGTGTCTTGCCACTTTGAGGTCAGAGGTATGATTTGTTAAGCACATGGATTGTTGTGTGTATTGCTTCTACTGAGTAGGTTTGACCAATGTTCTTCTCATTCATCATAGACTTGGCCATTTCCTGCACTATTCTGTTTTGCCTCTAAACAACTCCATTTTGTTGTGGAGTTCTTGGGATTGTGTATTCTCTCTTGATCCCATGCTTATCGCATAATTCCTTGAAGTCTCTTAACATAAACTCTCCTCCCTGATATGATCTTACTGCCTTTAACCTCTTGCCTATTTGAGTCTCTGTTAAAGCCTTAAATATTTTAAACTTTTTAAATGCTTCAACTTTTTCTTTGAGAAAGGTAACCCAAGTAAGTCTGGAGTAATCATCGATAACCATCATGAAGTAGTTTTCTTTCCCTGTGCCTTCTTGTCTTGATGGTCCACATAAATCCATATTAAATAGTTGGAGTGGTTTCTCTGTTGAAGTAAATCTCTTGGACTTAAACTGTGTCCTGTTTTGCTTCCCTACTTGTGAGGGTTTACACATTGAATCTTGGGGCTTTGATATTCTCAGAAGATATTTTACTGCCTCAAGGTTTTTGAGTTTGATTAAGTGGTCAAAGTTTAGATGTCCAAGTCTCCTATGTCATAACCATCTTTCATCATGTTTTCTTAGATGAAATTCTTCTCTATTTTCTTTCAGCACATATACATTAGTTTATGTCCTTATGCCTTTGGCCACCACTTGTCCTGACGTTACAGATTTTATCTTGCAGTCCTTGGATGTGAACACCACCTCACATCCTCTATAACATATTTGAATTACACCGAGCAGATTATGTTTCATCCCATCTACAAGTAGAACATCTTGGGCTTTTCCTTTTCCATTACTTAAGCTCACCATCCCTTTGCCCTTTATTTTCCATAGAGCATCATTTCCAAAGGTTACGTTTCCTGATTTGCTTTCACTTAGAGATAGAAACTTCCCTTTGTCTCCAGTCATGTGTTTGGAGCATTCACTGTCTATATACCAAGGGTTCATTTTTCTTTGAGTAGACAATACTAATCCACACTTGTCACTTTCCTTCTTCTTCCAAAACATGACATTTTTAGCAGGGGATTTCGAATCTGGTTCATAGTTCCTTAACCGACAGTCAATAGATTTACGTCCAAAGTTATGAAAAGTGTAGCATTCAACCTCATTATTCAATAGGTCAAACTTATTGTTACAGTGTTGCCTACTTATTGACTGTTGATTATTTCTTTGCCTCCTTAGTTGTATGTGTCTAGACTTAATTTGGCAATTTGTAGTCAGCGAAGGATTATTACTTGACTGTATCATTATTTGTTGCGGGAAGTATTTATTCCTTTAAAATCTTAATTGCTCATGTCTAAGTCTTAAGGAACAATTTACATCTTTGTGACAAAAGGTAGAACAGTAGAAACAATAGCCATAGAAAAATTCTTTGTACTTGGAAAGTGGTTGTCTTCTTTGAGCAAATCGATTTCTTCCTTGCCGATGATGTCTTTCAACAGAGAGCGCATTGTTTCTTTGTTCTATAGATTCAGTCCTGGCACCTTTTTCTTTACTCATCCTAGGTGGCTGATTGTCTTCCTTTGTTTCTGCAGGTTTGTTATTTTCATTGGTTGTATTTTTGACAAACTTGATGGGTTCTTCATTTCCTGGCTTACCACTGCTTGATCCCTCTTCATAACCCAAGCCAGTTTTCAGCTTTGGATTCTTTTTCTGATTCAAAATGGTGGCTAATCATTATAAGTCTTTGACACTTGATAGATTCTGATTATACAAGTCTTGAAACTTTTCCATTTCTTTCCTCGTTTTCACTATGTCTTGTTCTAATGCTTCACATATTGCCTTCTTTTCTGATAGCTACTGTTTCAGAATCTCTTCGATTTTCTTTGCCTCTTCCAATTCTACTTTTAGTAGGACAAGGTCTTCATTAGGTTCTTTACTGTCTTTCTCAAACTGTATCAATAGTTGTATTTGTTTTCTGTTCTTGATTCTTAGTCTGTCAGTCTCTTCCAATGCACTGATCAGTTCTCCTTCCATGTCAACCACAACTTCTTCTTCATTAACGTCACTCTTTGTGCTATTATTGTCATAGTCCTCTTTGGCCATAAGTATGAATTCATTTAGTTTATATTCAATATATGAATCAATGTCTTCATCATATGAAGGATCATCATCATTGTTTACGCAAAGGCTTTTCTTCTTAAAGTTATTCTCTTTAAAGAAATTTATGTGTTTGTATTTCTCCTCATCATCACAAGTCCGATCCTTTCCTTTGTGGGGACATTTATTTTCAAAATGACCTATCCTACCATAGTTGAAGAATTTGAAAGGCATTTTACCTTTGTATTTGCCTGATCCCTTCTTCAGTCTCTTCACAAATTTTTCTTCAATTTCATTAGGCTTAGAATCCTCATTCTTGTCTTCTTTAAATGATGCTTCTTTGGAGGTGGGTTTATCTTTAACTAATCTCATTTCATATGCAGTCAATGTTCCTAGAAGTTGATAAAACTCAAATGTTTTTAGATCATTAAGTTCTTCTATAGAAGAGACCTTCGGGTTGAACTTATCTGGGAGAGATCTCAAGATTTTCTGAACTAAAGAAGGTTCCCTAATTGTTTCACCAAGTGCCTTCATTGCATTTACCATTTCTTCTACTCTCAGAAAGTATTTTCCAACAGTTTCATCTTCCTTCATCTTCAACCATTCAAATTGTATTATGTAAGTTTGAAGCTTTGCATCCTTTATCTTCTTATTACCCTCATAACTGCGAATGAGTTTGTCCCACATTTATTTGGCAGTTCCTAGGTACATAACTTTTACGAATTCTTCTTATGCAAGCCCACTCGATATAGCATTCATAGCCTTAGCGTTGAAGCTAAATTATAGTTTGTCATCCTTATTAGCTAGAACAACTGGCTTTACATAACCAGTATCTACCACATCCTAGACATCTGCACCTAAAGCCATTATATAGGTTCTCATTCTAACTTTCCAGAAGGCAAAGTTTGTTGCATTGAACAAAGGGGCCTTATTGGTTGAATTTCCTTCATGGCTTGACATGTTTAAACTCTAGGATCTACCCTTAGATAAAAAGGGTTGGCTCGGATACCAATTGTTGGACAACTGAGAGAGGGGGTGAATGATCTACTACCATGCTTAAACAATTATGCTTCTTTTAAAATCTTTACAAGGCACTCAATGATGATCACAATAATGCAGGGAAATAAACAACGACACATTCAACATCAGTTACATATATGAGAAACACAGAGAGAGATATTTCCCAAGGAAACCCATACATGGTAAAAACCTCTTCTTCTTTATATGATAAGTAGTATTTAAATTATTTACATTATCATATATATGAGCACCAACTCATTGTGAGGCTACAACCTCTCATTTTTTGCAAGCTGCAACTTGCTGAGAGCACCAACTCTCTGTTTTTCTCTAGCACCCACTAGAAAGAAGCACAAACTCGGTTTCTCTAGCATCAAATAGAAGGAATCACCAACTCCCTGGTCTCTCTAGAACCAACTAGAAGGAAGCACCAACTCCCTGTGTTCAAGAACCCACTTGAACCTATGAGGACACCAGTCCTCCCTAGCACCTCCCAGCCACCCTAAAATGTAAATTATTTGTTACTAAAAATTATTACTGTGATATAAAGCTATGCAATCACTTACCAGCCGTGTCACTATTCTCTTACACTGCTTTTCCCTATCTGCATCAGTGTCTTCTACGCACCCCTTGCACTTTCTGTTCTTCTTCCTTTTATGCTCTATGTGCCATATCCCTTCAATGCACCATTCCTCTACTATGCATTTATGCTCCTGTGCTTTTCCTCCTTACACACACCTGAATTCTCCTACACAGTGAGAACCCCATCTCTTCTTTGTTCTACATTCTTATAGTCTTTGTGCTCCTTGTGCATGCAATATTCACCATGCCTCTACATGCTCACACCACGCCAATCTCCTCCACATCTCGATTGGTTTTCCTGATCATCATCGCAACTCTTCGGCTTCTTTGGCGGTTTTCCCCATGCGTTCAGCGTCATTGGCTTATTTGTCTAGATTTCTTAGCTTCTCTAGGAGTTGAGTCTCTTCATCTTCTCTATCTTTGATGAGCTTATCCTTTCTATTTTTAGCTACAAACTTCAATGCTCATCCACCTTTCAATCCCTCTAAGAATCGTCTTCCTTCACTGGATAAGGATTGGAGACTCTTCATCTCCTCTGGTGATCAGATAAAGGTCTCTTTGAATTCTCTGGAAGAGACCATCAATGGTTTCTAGCAGTTACTCTATGAGGAGTAGTATTATCTCTCTGATTATGCTCAAATTCACCTGCACCATTGGATTGGCTCTATGGGATCTTGCATTCATTTTGGCATTTTGGCATTTGGCAATTCAACATTCATGTGATCAAGTGTCTCGACACTCCCAGTTGTGATCCCTGAAAAGGAGCTTGGTTTCTCTAGCTCTTTCCTCCATCTCTCCCCGATGTGACCAAGGGCTCTAACCATAGCCTTATTCAACAACTGCATTTTGTAATTTTGCGTTTCGGCACTTCGGCATTTCGACATTCCTGTGGTCCAGTGTCTTGATGCTTCCAACTCTCAATCTGTGAAACTCTGAAATAGATTGGGATCAATGGTCTAGATCAAACCTTGATCTGACAGCTCAGATCATTTCACGATTTTGCATATTGCAATTTCGACATTCCTGTGCTACTATTTATTTCCACTCCAAGTCGCGATTCATGAAACTCTGAAATGGAGTGAGATCAACGGTCCAGATCAAGCCTTGATCTGATGGCTCAAATCATTTCGTGATTTCACATATCGTGATTTTGGCATTCTTGTGGTATTGTTTCTTTCCTCTCCAAGTCGTGATTCACAAAACTCTAAAATGGAGTGAGATCAACGGTCCAGATCAAACCTTGATCTGACGGCTCAGATCATTTCACGATTTCGCATTTCGCAATTTCGGAATTCCTGTTGTAAAGAACCTTGACATTTCCATCTCCCAATATCCGAAATCCTGATAGCCAAAACTCCGAAATGGAGTTGTACCACCGCTTCGATCTTTCACTTTAAAGAACATACAGGTTCTTCCTGATCCAACGATGGTCAGAACTTATGCTTAGATCTAATGCCTGAGATTTTTCCTCCTCTTTTGTGCGTTCTTCTTGTCTACAATTAGATTTGATGGTCATCGAGAATTCTGAATGGGATCCAATGATCAATGTCGCTTCTCCACCCAAGCTTACGCATCCTCCTTACTTAGAAGAATTTCTAAGTGTCAAAGGCCTCGACCTTTGATCCTCTTGAGATCCTAAGTACACTATCTCTCTTGAGCTTTGGCAATGAGTTAACCTCATCCCTAATGCACACCTACGCACTGCGTGCAACTCTGTGCTAATCCTCCTTAGCTTACTCTGTTCCTGTTTTTCATCGATGCTTACTTTGATCTTGTCATTAATGACCTGCCTACAATCCTTTACACATTTGCTGCCATATTTGTTGTTGTACTTGCCATCAATGACAATCATACACTGTCTGTAAAACATGCCAACAATGGAATCATAGGAAAGGGTTAACCCTAGCTAGAATCCAATGCAAAGATTCCAACGGAACTAATGGTTCATTGATCTGAGGCACAATTTTCATGTTATGGTGATTTGTAACTCACCTCTTGAAGCGATTCAGGGAGACAATGAAAATTTAGTCCGGTGGAACAAAATCACAACCAATCGATCTAACTAATTTATGTAAGCTAATAAAGGTCTATATTTCCAATTACCATGTGTCCATGATGCTCACAATCAATCAACATAGGGGCTGTGAAAGTTCACCATCTGTGCTCGATTTGCATTCTACCTCATTGAGGTAAACCCTAGTTCCAAATATCCTTTAATAAACACTTTTTTGGGTGACAAAATCATAGGAGAGGTCTTCTCCTAGCTAGAACATGGTGTTAGGATTCCAACAGAACTGACATTTCATCAACCTGTGGCATGTTTTGGGTGCTATGGCCATTTCCAACTCACCTCTTGAAGCCATTCAAGGACACAATGAAAATTTGGCCTGGTGGAAAAAAATCACAATAGGGTAAGGTAAATGAGTTTTTTAAGATCCAGAGGGTATGTATGGCCAACTCTCACATGACCACGCTGCCCACAATCACCTAACACATGGGTTTTGAAATTTGAAATCCTATGTCGGATTTGAATTGTGCCTCAATGAGAAAAACCCTAGTTCTGAAGATCCTTTAACAAACCTATGGAAAATTGTTTAGTGGAGGTTCTAGCAGGGACCTGAAAGAGATAATCCAACTCAGTTTAGAAAAGATCCATTGAGCCTGAGGTCGAAAGAACCCTGCTAAGGTAGGGGGTATAAATCATTGTTTCATATTTTCAAAGCATATATTATTATATTCATGAAATTTAAGAGAAGACAAGAATGTTATTGATCCGAAATCAGATCCAGAAGCCTGGTAGAGCTTGAAAAATGCTCAAAAATGAAAGTGCTCGAAATGTGATGAAACCTATGCTATTGCGTCTGTCTCGTCTTCCTGATTCTGGTGGTATATTTACTTTGTCAAATGGGCTCCGTATGGAGAAGATATCGCATTCTGTCTGAAAGGTCAAACAGGCAAAAGAAAATTGTTGACTGTGCAGTCCGTACAGATGTTGACGTGGCATGTCCGTACAAACGACATGTGGCAGGTCTGTACAAGAGACACATGGTGGCTCTAGGAAGCGACACGTGGTAGGCAGTTTTGGACATTTCTGCGTATGGATGGACCTATTCATAGGTGACATGTATCACCATTGAAAGGGTGACACGTGGAACGGATGACGTCAGCATATGACGTGGCGACCGTACGATGACATGGCATGGATGACATTTTGGATGATAGGGCAGACGTACGAAAGATGACGTGGATCAATTGGCATGTGACGTTTGGTAGGTAAGGTCGAATGGTTGTTTGACATGTGTCCATTGGTGGTTAATGGCTGTTGACGTGACCCAATCTCTGGGCGCCATGTGTCATTTAATGTATGGTTAAAACCTTGTTGATAACAGGAGTCGACCTCGTGACCTCTGGGTCGGGGAACGACTTGGAAAGGAGTGGTCAACCAATGCGCCACCGCATGTTACTTGATATATAAGTGGCAGGTATTGTATTTAAATTATCATATGGGAATGGTTGGGCTGCGATCGGGGTGGGGCTTAGCCCCAGCCCTTGGTCGCGTGCCATATTACATGTAACCATTGTATAACATATGCGCACGGTTGCAACGGTTATATGACTGTTATGCAAAAACAAAGGTTTTATGTTTGTAAGCCACGGTTATATGCTATTGTGTCATGTGACCTAACCAGGAGTGCGCGGGAGTGGTTACAATAGTCCTTAAATGGTTAGCACTTTTTTCCATAGCCCGAGGTCCTATGACCCATGTGCCCAGGTGCTCGGCGGTTAGGGGATGGAGGCACCCTAACTATTCTATGGTTTGTACCGTTGGCGTGGTTGTGCTTGGTGCCAGGTTTTTACGCTATCTAATGCGTGTGAGCCAGGTTCAAAGGGAGAGAGTGCGTTTTGTAGCACCAGTGACAGAAAGCTTGAAGGGAAAAACTTCCAGGAGGCATAACTTCTTCTTTTTTCGACCGATTGAAGTGCCGAAAGAGCCCAGATAGGGGGTTTTGAATGCTCTGAAGCCATTAGAGCAGTCAGAACAGGGTTATACTGGAGGAAAACCAAGATAAATCCATTTTGAATCAGAGAATCTTTTGAGGAGGAGACGTTGTCGGACCATTTCTGGGAGCTCTGGACGTCCGTTTTGCGTGTTGTTTTCTTTGCATGGTTCTTGAGATCTGGACGGACATGACCAGATCAGTATTGTAGCCATTTGGCATTGCAATGATGTATTTTTGAGCTTTTGAACAGAAATAAATAAGCCTCCCCCACAGAGAAAAAGCCCGGAGACGTAGGCAAAGTTGTGTCGAACTTCGTTATCAATCTACGTGTTATGGTTTTCTATCTTTTATTGCATTTCAGATATGCACATATGTATATGGCTATTATAATTCCTCTTCTTTCCTCATTCTTTCACTAAGTTTCTCAAATGGTTAATTAATGCATGCAAAATTAAAACTCAACCATAAGTCATTAAAAGATCCGACGGATCAAGTGGTATCAGAGCTAGTTGACGTTTGGATTTGAGTTTTGCATGTTAACCAGGGAAGATCTCATCTCAAGGAAGAAAATGGCATCTACAGCAGGACTTTCCCAAAATGAGAAGGAGTTTAGAGATTCGGTGTTTTCCATGGCCGAGATGGTGAAGGTGTTGTATGAAGACTACTTGGAACGAAAGAGCACGGTTCAAGTGAAAGCTTCAAAGAACAACAAAGGAAAAGAAGTATCGAAGGAAGTGCCTTCTACATCTATTTCAGAAAACATATCTGAGGTATGCAGTGAAGGTTCCTCATCAAATTTTCCTCATTCTCATCAAGTTGGTTTTGGTGCATTCGAAAAACATACAAAAGGTGTAGGTTTGAGAATACTAACCAAGATGGGTTATAAAGAAGGAAAGGGCCTTGGATGTAGAGGTCAAGGCATTGTAAACCCTATTGAGGTTGAGGAAAGGCCTTGATACTTAGGATTGGGATATGGAAAAGGGGACCTTGGAGAGTCTTCCAAGATAGATTCCAAAACTTCGGAAGCAAGTAATGCTTCAAATGGCCAACTTAAGACATTGCGAGAACACTTCACAAAAGGAAATGGCGCATCACTTCAGGGTTGTGGTAGTGAATGCAAGTTGTCTCCAAAGAAAATTGAAGATCAGCATGGAAGGTATAATGGTCATGTTTTTATTAATTCTCCTTTCGATTATAACAAGCATAATCAAGTAAACCGGAACTTGTGGAATCTTTATCCATGTACCTATTGTCATTCACCTAAGCATTGTGTTGCCAACTGTTGGAAGAGACAAACTTTGTACAGGAAACCTATGTCAACCAGGAAGGAAACACGACATAAAGGCTCAAGTCCACAATGGAAGAAAGAGAAGGGTAAATAGGTCTGGATGCCAAAAACTCATTGCACGTTTTGCAACAAGAGTGGACATCCAAAGACTAGTTGTTGGAAGCTTAATCCGGAGCTTCATTGTATTTTGCTTCCATTAATGTAATCATTTTAGTTCAGAGACAAAGAGAAAGTCGGGTGGGCTATCCCAAGCTTGTTGAGAGTTCAGTAACCTTTTGGGGGCCAAAAGGTCTTATTGTGGGGAGGTGTGATCCGAAATTGGATCCAGAAGCCTGATAGAGCTTGAAAAATGCTCAAAAATGAAAGTGCTCAGAATGCGACAAAACCTATGCCATTGCTTCCATCTCATCTTCCTGATTCTAGCGGTATATTTACTTTGTCAAACGGGCTCCATATGGAGAAGATATCGCATTTTGTCCGAAAAGTCAAACAGGCAAAAAAAAATTGTTGACTGTGCAGTCTGTACAGTTCGTACGGACGTTGACATGGCATGTTCGTACAGATGACATGTGGCAGGTCCGTACAGGAGACACGTGGTAGCTACAGGAAGTGACACGTGGCAAACAGTTTTTGACATTTCGGCATACGGATGGACCTATTCAGAGGTGACACGTATCCCCACTGAAAGGGTGACATGTGGCATGGATGATGTCAACATCTGACGTGGAGATCGTACAATGATGTGGCACGGATGACGTGTCAGATGATATGGAAGATGTACGGAAGATGACATGGATCAATCGGCATGTGAAATTTGGCAATTAAGGTCGAATGGTTGTTTGACACGTGTCCATTAGTGGTTAATGGTTGTTGATGTGGCCCAATCTCTGGGCACCATGTGTCATTTAATGTATGGTTAAAACTTTGTTGATAACAGGAGTCGACCTCGTGACCTCCGGGTCGAGGAATGACTTGGAAAGGAGTGGTCAACCAATGCGCCACTGCATGTTACTTGATATATAAGTGGTACAAATTGTATTTAAATTAGCATATGGGAATGGTTGGGCCGCGATCGGGCCGGGGCTTAGCCCCATCCCTTGGTCGCACGCCATATTACATGTAACCATTGTATAACATACGCGCACAGTTGCAACGGTTATATGAATGTTATGAAAAAATGCAGGTTTTATGTTTGTAAGCCACGATTATATGCTATTGTGTCATGTGACCTTAACCAGGAGCGCGTGGGAGTGGTTACAATGGTTGTTAAATGGTTAGCACTTTTTTCCATAGCCCGAGGTCCTATGACCCATGTGCCCAGGTGCTCGGCGGTTAGGGGCTGGAGGTGCCCTAGCCGTTCTACGGTTTGCACCATTGGCGCGGTTGCACCCGGTGCCAGGTTTTTATGCTATATAATGTGTGTGAGCCAGGTTCAAAGGGAGAGAGTGTGTTTTGTAGCACCAATGACAGAAAGCTTGAAGGGAAAAACTTCGAGGAGGAATAACTTCTTCGTTTTTCGACCGATTGAAGTGAAAAAAGAGCCCAGATAGGGGTTTTTGACCATTCCGAAGCCATTAGAGCAGTCATAGAAGGGTTATACTAGAGGGAAACCAAGATAAATCCATTTTGAAGTAGACAAGCTTTTGAGGAGGAGACACTGTCAGACCATTTTTGGGAGCTCTGGACATCCGTTTTGCGTGCCATTTTCTTTGCATGGTTCTTGAGATCTGGATGAACATGACCAGATCAGTATTGTATCCATTTTACATTGCAACGATGTATTTTTGAGATTTTTAAAAGAAATAAAGAAGCCTCCCCCACAGAGAAAAGGCTCGGAGACGTAGGCAAAATTGTGTTGAACTCTGTTATCAATCTGTGTGTTATGGTTTTCTTTTTTTTATTGCATTTTAGATCTGTACATATGTATATGGCTGTTATAATTCCTCTTATTTCCTCATTATTTCACTAATTTTATCAAATGGTTAATTAACGCATGCAAAATTAAAACTCAACCATAAGTCATTAAAAGATCCGGTGGATCAGTTATCTTAGTTTAAGAGAAGATATTGTCCATGGATTGTTGTAGAATTTTAGTACTTTGCCAAGATTTGCATTCATATCCATTTATCACTCTCTGCATACACAACCATTGGACTTAACCTCTTAATAATTTAGTTATCTTCCAAATGGTTTATTTATACTAGAGAATATCACCCTCTCTTCCAATAGACTTACTAGCCAACTCCCAAATTATTGAAACTAGTTTGTTGTACTTCATGGAAGGTAAATGAAAATTTTTAAGCTTGAAATCCAATTTCAACTTATTATTATCTTAGCTAATATTTAGGCCAACCATTAATGGGAGATGAAAAGACCCTATGGTTGAACATAAAACTTCCACAAAACTATTCAAGGAGCTAGTAACCTAGATTTAGATTTCCACAAAACCTATCTAATCTAGCTGACACCATCCAATTCCCTATTTTCTTATCAAACAAAGTACATTGTCTCAATCTCTCCTTATGCTACCATTTCCAAATTAGATAAATTATGTGTAGGATATGTTGACTACTATTCAAATATAGTCTCTTAATGAGATAATAACAAGGAAAATATTTTCCTATAAAGAGGTGGGAACATAGTCTAAGTAAAAACCAATAATTGTCCTTCGACCATTAACATTAACCAAAAATATTGATTATCAAGATATCACACCTTGTAAAAAATATCAAGATCTATCCCCTTCTAAAAAATACAAGTTTTCAACCAAGGTTCTATGCCACACATTGCCCCACCTTTTCTATGAGTATAATCTATCATTGGTTCAGTCATTCCTATCAAAATGATTAAACCATGTTAATTTGAAGAAACTGAACATTGATTATTCTAAAGGGACATTTGATTGTGTTGTTTCCAACATCATCTGTTAAATTTAGAGTTGTTATTCAGTTCTTTTCAATTTACTAGAGCATAAAAACATAAGTAGGACCACTGAAAGAAACACAATCACAAGGTAGACATCATTTTTTCCCGGGAAAACCTCATGGGGGAGAAAACCAAACAAAAACTTCCTCAATAATATATTTCCAATACAATGCCAATAATATATATCAAAAACACCAAGAAAAGACTACGACTGAGCATGTGCCTCTCTCTCCTTATTTCAACTATAGCTACCTTCAAAATATTGGTGGTAGAAATGAATGTGAGTGAGTTGAAAAATGAAGTGCCCTCCTCACTTTTAAATACTAGTTGAGGAGGCACTAGGGTTATGTCTCTTCATCAAGTATGGTCAACTTTACAAACACGAAAATATAACTATGGTTTGACCAATCCAGAAAAGGGGATTTGATCTATAAGATAATAACTCAATTATAATTAGGATATTCTTCAAAGTTATAATATTTCAACACTCCCCCTTAATGATAAGGGTATTCTACTGACATAACCCAATACAACATCATCAAGAGAGAGAGAGGGAAACAACATCATCAACATATGGAACATTGACTGGCATATGTACAAATCATTGAAATTTTTTCCCATCATCAATATCATCTTCGTTCACAGCATGGAGTTGGAGTAGCATCATCACCATCATCTATATGAAGCTAAAACATCAACATCAATTAGTATAACACTAAAGAAATAACATCACCAACTCAAGGATGGTACAACATCATCATCAACATGAGGATGATATAACATCATCAACAACAGTATGAGGTTGATACAACATCATCAGTAACAACACAGGGCTAATACAACATCATCAACATATAGCAACAGAATGAGGGAGATGCAACAAAAACATTTTGTGGTACTCTCACAAATTGTACTTATCGAACCTAAAGGATATGCCCAAGAATCATAATATTCCTTAGGATATAAAATCCTAATGGATCTACCATGTGGTACTCTAACAAACCATACTTACCATACCTTAGGGATATGCTCATGAACCAAAATATTCCCTAGGATAGAAAATCCTAACGGAGCTACCAATACTGAACATAGTTGGCATATACATGCAAAGTTACTCTGATAGAACATCCTTACCAAACCTTTGGGATCTGTCCAGGGATGATCGGTCCCCTAGGATATAAAATCCTAATTGAGCTACCCATTGTTCGTCAGGATACCATAGTATCATCAACATCACTCCCCCTTTTGGGAGAGGTCCTTTCAAACTATACCAAGATTGTCTCAAAAGTATTCAAACTTTACATGATATAAAGGCTTGGTCAACACATATCTAACCTACTCATCTGTGCCAACATACTAGATCTTTACAACTCCTCTCTGTACCATATCACAAATGTAATGATATGGGATTTCTATTTGTTTCGAATTATTACGAAACACTAGGTTCTCTGTCATCTTTATATAAGTCTGGTTATCACATAGAATCACAGTGGCTTCCATCTCCAGATCAAATACACCTGTCAACAACTTTCAAATCCATATTGATTCACAACTAGAAGAACATGCAGTAATGTATTCTACTTTTGTCATGCTGAGAGAAATACTGAATTGTTTCCTTCTCTGCCATGAATTCATGGTTGACCCTAGACTGAAACAACATCATGAAGTGCTCTTTCTATCAGAAATACTTCCATCCAAATATGAATCAGTATAACCAACCAGTTTGAAGTCATGGTGTCCAATATAATAGAGAAAAAACTCCAACGTACCCTTAAGGTATCTCATCACATGATTTGCAGCTACAAGGTGAACACATCTTGACTGTACCAGATACTGAATCAGGGTGTTAACAACAAAGAATATATCGAGCCTGGTATTTTTTAGATACATCAACAAAACAATAATCTTTTTGTATAGAGTAGCATCAACTAATTTTGATGAAGTATCAACTAGGAGGTTCATCTCTATTTCCATGGGTGTGTTCATGGCTTTGCATTCCAACATGTCAAACCTTTTCAGTATTTCAACTACATACTTCCCTTGCTTCAGGAAAATTTTCTCTGGGCTCTACCAAACTTCAAGACCTAAGAAATAATCCACCAGACCTAGGTATTTCATCTCATATTCTACAACGAGCTTCTTCTTACAATCTATGATGATATTTTCTTCTCCTATTAATAATAAGTCATCCACATGTAGTAGAAATATAAATGGCTCATCATTCATAACCTTGAAATAAATGTTAGAATCATCGTTATTCTTGGTAAATCCCAAGATCTTTAGGAAAATATCAATTCTTCCATACCAAGCCTTAGGAGCTTGCTTCAACCCATACAAAGCCTTCTTCGACCTGCAGACATGAGTCTTTGTATCTTCAACTTCAAAACCATGTGGTTTTTCTATATACAATTCTTCTTCAATAACACCATTTAAGAAGGTTGTTTTCACATCCATCTGTTGTAACTTCCACTTCATTTTGGATGTAAGATCTATGATGGTTTTGATAGAAGTTTATTTGGCTATATGAGAAAACATATGTTCATTATCAATGCCTTCCTTTTGATAAAATCCACGAGCTACAAATCTTGGCTTATGTTTTTAAATACTTTCGTATATAACATGTTTTATCTTATACATCCATTTGGAAGATACCACAACTTTGTTCTCTAGTCTGGGAACTATTTCCCATACATCATTATTTATAATGGATTGGTATTCTTCTATCATGGAATCCACCCATTATTTCTTCTGAATGGATTTTTCAAATCAAGTAGGTTCCTTTTCTATGAGATCACACATCAAGGCCATATTTCTAGAAAATGTCTTAGGTTTATTACTTTGTCTCATGGTTCCTCTTGGGGCTCTATACTTCTCTCCATATTGAATAAGTTCCCTTTCCCAATTTGTCTTTCTCTTGTGAGATATCATCATTGTAACATCCACGACCATCAACCCCATTGTCAAGAAACACTACTATGTGGAACATTCACATACATATATACATACATACATACATACATACATACATACACACACACACACACACACACACACACACACACACACACACACACACACACACACACACACACATATATATATATAACATGCATCTTTAATTAAATTTAACCAAACAATACAAAGTAATCACATATTTATTGCTAACATACAAAATTAATAGAATTAACAACAATTCATACATGCAACAAAATACATGATAACATTTCAAGACACAGACATGCATCACATATGAATTAAGTCCAAAATTAATACTTATATTTTAAACTGGTGTAACACCATCAACTACATGCAGACCTTCCATGAACTTCCTAGCCTTAGACCACGCTGCTCATCACTCTCAGTAGTAGGTCATCCTCGAGTTGGGACAAACCTCCACCGAGCAAGGGAATCCTAGGCTAGGCAATGTCAACATGAAGACACACAGTTTATGAGGATGGATTCTCTCCCAGGAGACACTTATGCCCACTTCTCACAGAATCGCGTTCCCCACATGCTTGTCCCACCCCAGGAGTATACACCTTCACTGTGTTAGGGTCCTAACCCACACATAGGTAGATCAATATATTTGGATGTAATAAAGGCCAATATTAATAAGAACTTTCAATAAAATAGAATAAGGTGGATGTAAGAAGACCTAATAGAAGCTCCCACTTCTAGAAGGATCTTCCTCTAGATGTGTCTCTTGATAGACATATTTAGTATAAATAAGGGTTGAGGGTATGAAAACCATATCTTGGAGATTATTGTAATAGAGCATTGCTCGATTGGAGGTTTTCCCCTCGAAGAGGCCCGTGAACATTGCTTTTTGAATCAAAGTGTTATTTTTGTTGTTGTTCTTATATCATTTATTTGTTATTGTGGAGATTATGATCGATATATTACTATTATTTTTCCATTTCTAGCATTTTATTTATGTTCTGCATATTTATTATATCTGATATCCTGCAAGTGGTATCAAAGCACTTTCCTTGGTAGAAATTGTGGGAGTTTGTTTTTAGGGTAGAGACGTATTCTAACGTATTTAAGCCACAAAGATCTATTGTTATGTGCATAAACCTGCGATTGAGGGATTCATACACAGAAGAAATACAAGTCGTTCTTAAGCACACATCTGTTGGCCACCCTTGTAACCCATGTTGGTACCCCTTCAAGTGGTAGCACATCAAACAATACCTGTGCACGGATCGACCTAGATTTCCTGAATCCCTCTTTAGATAAACCTATCGGCCACCAGACTGTTATAGTGTCACTGAGAACAACACTCGGGAAGATACTCTCTAGTACCTGGGTAGTCGGGTAGTACAACTAAGGGTACGGTCTATCCTCCTTAGTTAGTGCCCCGAGATATTGGGTCAAGTACTACTGTTATACCATAAACATATATCAGAGAGTATAGCGCAAGGAAAACCCTTTCCTGTAGAACCCTTGAATACCTAACCCTTGGGGGACATAAACAAATTAAAAAAGACCAGATATATTGTCGCACAACTATGTTCAGGTTGCCAAGTCAATACACATTTATTTATGGTTAAGCATTTGGGGATTTCATAACTACAGTATTCTTTAGACCAGAGTATAACTCCACGTGTGTAAAAAAAACTAAGAAAAGAAAAGAAAAAGAATGGAATTTTTTTTCACCATTATTTGAGACCTATTCCATTGGATTCATCTCTCCGCCCTTATCACATTCATCCATATCATTTTTTGGCAAATTTTTTAACCCCACCCGCCCCTTTTTAGTTCACCCATCCTCATGGTCCATACCCATAGCCAAGACCTGGAAGCTTTCTTCAACACCATGCAATCTAGTTTCCTCGAAACCCAAAAAGAAGTGAAACAACTCAGTGCTACTATTTCCTCCATCGATTCATCCATCAATGCTACCATAAATACAACCATGCAGTCCTCAATGGAGGAAGTCAAACAAGAACTAACCACCCAGCTTGAATCTATATTTACATCACTCTACACCAAAATGAAGATCCCTACAGATGACCATTTTTGTGAAGCACTTCCAAAGAATGAAGGTGAAACTTCCTCCCATTCCCATACCTTTCAGTCCCATCACTTTCAACGTGACATATGCCTTCCACGGGTGGATGTGACCAAATTTGATGGCTCGGACCCCACTGGTTGGGTAACCCAAATGGAATATTATTTCTCTTTATACAGAATTACATATGACTTGGCCAAACTTTGGTATGGTGTTCTCCATCTAGATCAAGAACGTTGGCAATGGTGGCAATGGAGAAAAACTTCCCATCAAGGGTATATTTCTTAGACCCAATTTGTGATTGAGCTTTATGAACGCTTTGACATAGACACCAACCATTTGGGCCATTTGACAAAGTTGAAACAATCCAGAATAGTAGAAGAGTTCATAGCTACCTTTGAGCGCCTGGATTTTCGAATAGAGGGCATGACTTATGCTTTCTTTCGAGAGTGTTTTATTAGTGGCCTTAAGGAGGAGATTCGGGTCCATGTCCTCATGGCTTGACCCTCAACCTGGGTGGAGGATACTAAAAGAGATAAATAAGCACAACAGGTTGTATCATCTCAAAGATGAAAACCCTCCTTTATCCCTCGCCCTAAACCCATCACTCCCACTACTCCCTCCGCCCCATTAAAAATCCAAAAATTGACCAGGGTTGAAATGGTTGAATTCCAACTCAAAGGCCTTTGTTATAATTGTGATGAAAAATATTTCTCGGGCCACAAGTGTAAGGAACAAAAGATTTTTATGGCCATATTTGAGGATATTTTAGAAGAGGATGTTGAAACCACCCTTGTGTCTAAGTCACCTAAAATCACTGACATAACCCCTCCCTCAAACCCTCCCAAAGTAAAACCTGTCATTTTTCTCAATGATCTCACTATCTTTTTTGCTCCCCAAACCCTCAAGTTAATCGGTTACATCAATCATTGGAAGGTCATCATTCTGGTTGATAGTGCAAGCACCCATAATTTTATTCATCGCCGCATTTCCTAAGAAACTCATTTCTACATCCATGCTATCAACAATTTCCAAATCATGATTGCCAATGGTGGTTCCATGAAATGTGGAGGGCATTTTGAAAATGTGCATCTCAAAATCGGTGACTACCACCTAAAATCCCATATGTTTTCTATCGAAATGGGTGGTTGTGACATTGTGTTGGGTGCAGATTGGCTAAGAAATTTGGGTCCCATTCTCATGGATTTTAAGGAATTAACCATACAATTTGACCAGGAAGGCCACCAATATAAATTCCAAGGCATCACTGTTGGTTCACCTGAGGTCATTAGTTCCCATCGTATGGAAAAGATGCTCAAAAAAGTTCATTCTGGTGTCATTTCCCAACTCCATGCCATTCAAGAAATAGAGACACTACTGGTGCCGCATGACCTCCAAGCTCTCCTTTCTAAACATCAAATGGTATTTTCCACTCCCTAAGGCCTCCCTCCTTCCCATAGGGTTCATGATCATTCCATTCCCCTTGTACCCAAAATCCTTCCTCCCAATATCTATCCATATCAGCACCCCTTTTCACAAAAAAATGAAATTGAGAAAATGGTCCAGGAACTTCTTAATGAAGGCATTATTTGCCCTAGTATGAGCCCTTATTCTTCCCCTGTAGTCATGGTCCTAAACAAAGAAGGTTCTTGGAGAATGTGTCCCGACTTTTGTGCCCTCAACAAACTGACCATTAAAGACAAATTTCCCATTCTTGTCATTGATGACCTCCTAGATGAATTGAGTGGCACCCAATTCTTTATTAAACTTGATCTTCGCTTCAGCTATCACTAGATACGTATGAAACAGGCAGGCATTCCCAATATGACATTTCTCACTCATGAGGGCCACTATGAGTTTTTTTTCATGCCCTTTGGCTTGTGTAATGCCCCTTCCACCTTCCAAAGCCCCATGAATCATGTCTTTCATCCCTTTCTCTGTCATTTTGTCTTCATTTTCTTTGATGATATCCTCATCTATAAAAAAACCTGGATAGACCATCTTACTCATGTGGATCAAGTTCTCCTTATCCTCTCCCAGCACCAATGTTTCCTAAAACAGTCTAAATGTGCTTTTGGTGCCTCAGAAGTAGAATACTTGGGTCATCTGGTTGGAAAGGATGGTGTCAGGGTGGATCCAAAAAATATTGAAGCTATGCAAGATTGGCCGCACCCAAATATTCTCAAAAGATTGCATGGATTTCTGGGCTTAACAAGGTATTATCGCAATTTTGTTAAGAACTATAGAAATATTTCAAGAACTCTCATGGATCTCCTCAACAAGAACTCTTTCACTTGGACTCCAGCTGCTTCTCAATCTTTTCAAACCTTGAAAACGACCACGTGCACCACTCTGGTTCTAGACCTTTCTGATTTCACAAAGACCTTTGTGTTGGAATGTGATGCCTCAGGGAAAGGAATCGATGCTTTCCTTATGCAAGAGGTTCAACCTTTGGCCTTCACCAGCAAGCAATTGTCTAAAAGGAATATGGGAAAATCCATTTATGAAAAGGAAATTTTGGCTATTCTACATGTCGTTGATCTGTGGCACCCTTATCTCTTGGGGAAACACTTCCAAATTAAGACTGACCATCAAAGTGTCAATTACTTTCTGGAACAATGCATTTCCTCCCAGGAGAAACAAAAATGGGTGACTAAGATCTTTAGTTATGATTATGAGATCATTTACAAGAAGGAAAAAGACAATGTAGTGGCAGATGCACTGTTCCAAAAACATGAAGAAGAAGGATCCCTTTTTTCTTTTTCCTTCATTGTACCCGATTAGCTCCAAGATGTGCACTAGGAATGGCTTCAAGATCCCAAAAGTTCGCATCTGATCCAGCAATTGCAGACCAAGGCTCTGGCTCCCCCAGGGTACTCTTGGCTCCAAGATGAGATTCGATACAAAGGCCATTTGTATTTAAGTAAAAAATCAAATCTTAAATCCACGATACTTTCTGAGCTTCATGCTACACCCATAGCAGGGAACTCAGGGTTCACCAAAACATATGACAGAGTCAAACGTTCTTTTTTCTGGGATGGTATGAAACAGGACATCCATAATTTTTTTGCTGAATGTGAGGTGTGTCAATGTAACAAGGGAGAAACAGTCAAATTTCTGAGCATAGTACAACTGCTTCTGATTCCACTGGCTATTTGGAAGGATATCTCTATGGACTTTATTACCGACTTACCCAAATCAGGGAATAAATCAGTCATAATGGTGGTTGTGGATCGCCTTTCCAGGTATTCTCATTTATGCGCTCTTCAACACCCATTTACTGCATCCATAGTGGCTCAACTTTTCACGGACCAAGTCTTCAAGCTTCATGGCATGACACACTCTATTGTTTCTGATCGTGACCCAACTTTCACAAGCAATTTTTGGCAGGAACTGTTTAAGCTCTAGGGCACCCAATTGCATCTCAACACAGCTTATCATCCCTAAACTGATGGTCAAACGGAAGTTGTCAACAAGTGTTTGGAAACATATCTGAGATGTTTTTCATCTAAAAAACAACATTAGTGGGCTCAATGGCTACCCCTAGCCGAATGGTGGTACAACACTTCCTACCATACAACTACTCACATGACTCCTTTTAAAGTGGTATATGGATAGAAGCCACTTTCATTTCTCTCATACTTATCGAGTACCTCAAAGGTCCAGGCGGTTGACCAAACACTTACAGTTTGAGAGGATATTCTTCATACCCTTGGAGAGAACTTGGTCATGGCACAAAATTGCATGAAGTGATAAGTAGATCAAGGTCACTCTGAACGTCAATTTGTAGAAGGATATTAGGTGTTTCTGCAACTCCAACCATACAAGCAAACTTCCCTCAGGGCCAAGCATTGTTAGAAACTAGCGCCCAAATTTTATGGTCCTTATACAGTTCTCAAGAGTGTGGGACAAGTCACATATAAGTTAGCTCTTCCCAGTTAGTTGAAGCTACATCTAGTTTTTCATGTTTCATGCTTAAAGAAGGTGATTGGAACTAGGTGCCAAATTCAAACCAACCATCTCGAGTTAGTTGAAGAAGGATCCATTTGGCTACAGCCAGAAGCAGTTTTGGACTAGCGTGAGTGTCACCTATGTCAGAGAACCATCAAGGAAGTGCTAGTCCAGTGGAAAGATATGAATCCAACAAATGTCACTTGGGAACTAGCTATCATTCTGCAACATTTTCCACATCTCAAGCCTTGAGGACAAGGCTCTTTTTAAGGGGTCGAACATGTTAGGGTCCTAACCCGCACATAGGTAGATCAATATATTCGGATGTAATAAAGGTCAATATTAATAAGTTCTTTCAATAAAATAGAATAAGGTGGATGTAAGAATACCTAATAGAAGATTTCGCTTCTAGAAGGATCTTCCTCTAGATGCTTCTCTTGATAGACATATTTAGTATAATTAAGGGTCGATGGTATGAAAACCCTAGCTTGGAGATTATTTTAATAGAGCACTGCTCGATTGGAGGTTGTCGCTTGAAGAGGCTTGTGAACATTGCTTTCTGAATCAAAGTGTTATTTTTGTTGTTGTTCTTATAGCATTTATGTGTTATTGTGGAGATTATGATGGATATATTACTTTTATTGTGCCATTTCTAGCATTTCATTTATGTTCTGCATATTTATTATATCTGGTATCTTTCACATTGTCACACAAGACAGTCTTCGGCTGCTAAGCCTCCCTTTCCTTGGGCTTTAGCAACAGGCCAGATCGGAATTCTCCAAGCTCTGTGGCAGCTATAGGA
>ML824668.1:101510-114835 GCA_009831015.1 Picea engelmannii | reverse complement strand
TGTACCTTTTCAGGATCCACAACGATCCCTTCTTCAGATATTATATGCCCCAAGTAATGGATCTGCTTTTGGTAAAAGGAGCACTTGTTCAGTTTTGCGTACAGCTGGTGTTCTCTCAACACCTGTAGCACCATTCTCAAGTGTTGTTCATGTTCTTCTTTTGTCCTGGAATATACCAAGATATCATCCAAGAAGACTATGACAAACTTGTCCAGATAATTTCTGAACACTCCATTCATTAAGCACATAAAGACAACAGGCGCATTGGACAATCCAAATGACACCACTGTAAACTCATAATGACCGTACCTTTTTTTAAAGGCAATCTTTCTGATGTCCTCATCCCTTATTCTCACTTGGTGATATCCAAATCGGAGATCTATTTTCGAAAATATTTTTGCATCCTTCAACTGATTGAAAAGATCATCAATCCTTGGCAGAGGATATTTGTTCTTGACAGTGACTTTATTCAACTGCCGAAAGTCAATGCACAGCCTCATCGTCCCATCTTTCTTCTTCACGAATAGGACCGGGGCTCCCCATGGTGACACACTGGGGAAAACGTATCCTTTCTTTAGTAGAACTTCGAGTTGCAGTTGCAACTCTTTCAGCTCTGGCGTACTCATCCTATAAGGAACTTTTGAAACTGGATCTGCTCCAGGCATTAGATTTATAGAAAAGTCAATTTCCCTCTTTGGAGGTAGTCCAGGCACCTCCTAAAACACGTCCTCAAACTCTTTGAGCACCCTATGGTCTTCCAGATTCGAGACTACATTTTGGAATACTTCTTCCACTCGGGCTGCAAATAATTGACAGCCTTTCTGGTAACATTTCTTCATCTGCATGGCTGAGATTTCTCTAACAGCCACGGCTCTGGGAATTCCTTGAACTGTTACCTGATTTCCTTCTTTGTCCAGACATGTGAATCTATTTTTATGACAATCTATAAGGGCATGGTGCTGGTCCATCCAGTCCATCCCAATTAAGCAATCATATGAGCCTAAAGGTAGAATATTCAATTCAGCCTTAGTGCTCATTCCTTTCATGTCCACCGAACAAGATTTAACCAATTCAGTGACCTTCCTCTTGGTCCCTATGGCTAACTACACTAACCAAGACTTCTCATGTTTGCTCTTTGTTAGATGCAAACTTTCCACCACTCTAGGATCTCCATAACTATGGCTAGCCCCTGAATCAATCAAAATAACAAGTGGTCGGTTGTTGATCATACCTTCCACTTCAATCATGTGCGATTGAAATTCTACTTTCTTATTGTCTAGGGCTGGGTAGATCCTCGACAGTCTTCTGCCCATATCCTCCATTGTTTCAGCTTGTTGAACAATATGGACAGTTCTTGCTTTGTCTTTTCTATGGGGGCAGTCTTTGTACCTATGATTCCCTTTTCAGCCCCAGCACTCCATGGGTGGAGGCCTTGGCATCTGTTCACTCCCTTCAACTTTCCTGTGCTCTTTAAAATATGAATGTCCCCAAGGACTATTTCTGAAAAAGGAAGGATTGCTTCCCTTCTGCTTCTGTTCTTTCTTAAACCTCTTCTGGTTATCCCAAGTCTTCCTAAAGGTAGGCTTTTCTCTTTGTTGTTCGTATAGGCATTTCTCCCTTCTTATGGTTTCTTCCATGGTCTTAGGATCATCGTATTGAATCTTGTCACCAATGGAAGGTGGAAGTCCACTCACATACCTCTGAATTTTGATAGCCTCGTCTTTGATGAATGGAACATACCTCATTAGTTCCAGAAAACTTCGTTCATACTCATCAATGGTCATGTTGCCTAGCTTGAGTTCAAAGAACTCCTTCATCTTTATGTCATAGTATCTTTTAGTCAGGTATTTCTTCTCGAAATACCTATTAAACTCCTTCCATGTGACCTCTTTCTCTTTGATGTGGTGAACTTGCACAAACTGATCCCACCACATGGATGCTTTTCCTTTCAGCTGGTACATTGCAATTCTACCTTCTGCATGGGCAGAATAATTCTACAGTTGGAAGTATTTCTTCATGCCTAGAAAGCATGTCTCGGCATCTTCCTCCCTCTTATGTTCTCCATAGAATGTTGGAGGTTTAATTTTATCCATCTCTCCTTTCAATTCCTCCCTTCTAGATTTTTGATGTTTTTTGGTAGGGGACGGGCTCGAACTGTTGTGTGTCTCCCCGTCCAAATGTTTATGGGAGCGACTGTGATGTCGGCTACCACTCCTCAATTTACTTCTTCTCCCATGATTTTTGCGACTCTCTGTCATACCTGAGTCTGTTCCCTTCTCAAGTTTCTTCTCTATTCTTTCCAATCTCTTCAAGAATTTTAAGTTTAATTCCCCTTGTCGATCCCTGACTTTCATGAGCTTTTTGCTATCAACTCGATGCTCCTTGGCCTCTCTTTGCAACCCTTCAATGATTTTCATCATATGTCCTTCCTTATCCATCTCTTTTCCATTTCCATTAGAGTTTGATCCTTCGAATCCCAGGTTAATATCCTTTCCTTCTTGTTCATCTTCCATTCCAGGGGTAAACTGCACTTTTCCCCACTCCATACTTGGCGTTGATTAACTGGGGTTCTGGCCTTCGTTGAACTTTGCACACACACTCTGTGCAATTAAATTTGAAATTTTTCAGGCCATTAAACCTTCATGAACAATCCACAATATTCATAAACCAGTTCAGACAAAATAAAAGACATTTAATTTTAAACAAGTTTATTGAACTGGAAGTATTATGTATCTCTCCCATTTCTTTGCATTTGAGGCAATTTCCAAACATTTCTGGCACTCATTAGCCTTCTACAATCTAATATGCATACGACTTGAATTTGTCGAGCCTTCGTCTCTTGACAATTCGTCATATTTCATAACCATCGATGTTTAATAAAGTGTTTCAATTTCACGAATTGTCTGAGCTCTGCTCAGCTCTGTGTTTTTCAGGTGTCCGAAACTTCAATTTCTGATATTTTGGGACTTTCGGGACCTTGAGTTTTGGTACCCAGGACTTCAGGTTTTCGGAGCTTCCATCTGATCGGCATTTCGAGACTTCAAGTTTCGGGGTTTCGGCCCACGAAGCTTTCAAACCCTCTTTTTTCTCCAAGCCCCAACTTCTAAAATTCTGACTCACTCTACCCTACGGGTCCACAGCACAGTTGTTTCCCACTACCATGGTGGCACGTGGAAATTTCATAAGGATCCACGTTGCTTCCAATGATGTCATCAGGTCCCACCTCTCTTTCTTGTCTTCACACTCGCTATCACGTGGTACTCTTCATGTGTCCACCTAGCACATCTCCCGATTGAAGCTTCGGGTGTCGGGGTTTCATGATCCCCGATGACATGAGTTCCTGTCCTCATGAACTCCCAATCCCTGATTTACCGATTCGCCTTTGCCTTAGCCCCCTCGACTATGCTGAGGTCTATGTAACCTCCTCTCATAATACCGCATTCTTTTACTCTTATCGGGGTTTCAAACTTTCGAAAGCCGAAACACAAGTGTCCTCAGGATTCGTGATTCCCCGAACCGCGATTTCCGATGGATGACTCTTCTATCGGGAATTTCCTCGATTGCCTGGATTACTGCCACACGTCCACAACGAATGGATGATCCCGATTCAATATTGGGACTTCGAGACTTTTGATTCCCCGATGACCAAATCCTTTGTCAACTCAAAACCCTGGTAGCCTGTATACCCACGGGTCGCTCGATCTCCACCATGTGGCTCAACTGTTGGATGGCTCGAATCAAATCTCAGGACTTCTCCCAGTGCAAGATAAAAAATGCTCACTTATGTGAATCTAGGTGTCTGGATCTCCGAATTGGATGATCGCGCGACGTGCATCCTTCCTTAGGCGGACGGCTCAGGTCGTTTTCGGGGATTTTACTATGAAAATTCCTGACCTCCTGACATCATGACTCCCGATAACGCGATTCTCGATTTCTCGAAATGGGAAATCTCACAACACGTGTCCTCCATATTTCAGACGGTTTAGATCTATTTTGGAGCTTTCGCCCCTAGTTTCTAAGGTTTAACCTTCAGACACCTCCCGGCAGATCCAATGGTTGTCGGGTTTTCCGGCTGAGATATGACGGCTCAGACGGTTTCTAACTAACTCGGGATTTCGCATATCGCGATTTCCACACCCCTCTACCATTTCCAAAGGAATTTTAATCCTTACGCAATTTTTTACAGATCCAACGGTCACGAGGGCTCGCCTTCCCTCCCGAACGTATCCTAAGGTTCTAAAACCATTGGTGTAGAAACCTATCTCCCCGTGGTTATAGACCACATCGGCTGCAGTTTCACTGCACCGCTAAACTTCCTGAGTTCTTAATAAAAACTCCTCAAGTGTCTCCTCGACGCTTTGGAGAAAAACAGGGTCTGAAATTGGTCCTCCCAACTCAATTTCCCCTCACATTCTTAGTCCAAAGACTGCTCCACTGGCCCATCTAGGCTATGTGTCGAAACCTTCGCTCTAATACCATTTTGTAGTGTACCTTTTTCAGGATCCAAGGATTTTATCACTCTTGGTTACCAATCTGTACACGCACTTTTACATAACTCATACTGGAATTATATAACCACATGCATTCAAGCAAAGTAATACATTTAAATCAGAGTAAAACATATGAATTACTTCTATATTCCAAAATCATTTAGCCTTATCATATTAATTCATATACACAGCAGAAAACATGATACATAAACAACTCAGTCATGCAAAACATGATCAAAACATAATTCAGATACTTATCTTTATCAATGGTGGAATCCACCAACCAAATGCAGGCCTTCCATGAACCTCCCATCCATAGACCGCACTGATCCTCAACTCAATAGTGGGTCACCCCCGAGCTGGGACTAAGCTCCACCCCAGGGCAAGGAATCCAGACTCAGGCTGAGGTTACAGGGAATTCAGTCACACACAACCACCAGGAAGAACGCTCTCCAAGAATCTCCCATGCTCACTACCCACAGACCCTCATTCCCCACATGACTGTTCCACCCCAGGAGAGTGCACCTTCTCTGTCACCTGGACAGTCCTTCGACTGCTAGTCTCCCTTACCTTGGGTTATAGGAACAGACTGGATCGGAAGTCTCCGGGTTTTGTGGAAGCTATAGGGGTTCCTTCCAAGAGCTCTCTCCTTCCTCTGCGCACTCTCTCACCTGGAGGGAGTCGCTCATAGGCCAGCCAACCTCACGCAGTTTAGAACTACGCGCCACAACAAACACAAGGAAAATGGACACAGGCTTCCCAAGAACTAGTTCAATAGTCACATGATGTTCTCTCGGTCAATATTTCAGAATAGGGCTCCACGCACAAGCTCACTCATCTTTTCCTGGGAAAACAAAGACTCTTCCCCGAAATTGAAATGGACATTTTGTTCAGGGAATGCACACACTGGTTTTCTCTCATAGATAGATTTCATGGCTCTGAAAAAAGGGTAAACATGCATTCTTCATCACCCCACCCAGGTTTCCTCTCTGTAACAGACATATTCGAGGTTTCTTGCAAACTGGCCCTACTCAGAGTAGTCGGGTCGAATGGAATGTGAGAGATCCCCCTCACCACTGTTCCTTTCCCATTTTATTTGCATGCGTCAGGGTGGACATTTTTCACCCTGGGAACTGCATGTGTTCCACCAACATGCGTTCCTCCCACCACTTGGGAAATCACGTGTCCTTCTAAACGGACTTAGGATAAAAACATATGATGCACATATCTTTTGAAACAATATTAAAATATTATTTCTAGGTTTAAGCCCCTAGGCTTATCCCCTAGGCTCATCACTCAGCCCCTTTCCCACCTTCCAACCCCTAGTTCCTTTCCCATTCTGTGGACGCTCAGTCCCCCTTCACTCATTCATCGTGGTCGGTCTGCACCTGGCGGTGTTTATGTTTTATTAAATATTCTGCATACATACAAGTACAACAACAGGCTCCTGGCCTTCAAACACTTAGGCTTCCTGGTCTAACAACCACATAAGCCTTCCATCTTCTACAAAACTTGGCTCACCAACCTATAGAAAACATTTACCATTCATTGCATATATCATGATCTGTAATGGGGCTCGGACTTGGGGATACTACACATTCCAAACCCCTTGAATAATCCTTTTCATATTTTTGAGGTGAATTTCGGGTCTCTGTCAAACACAATTGTCTTGGGGATATCGTGCAATCATTCCACTTCCCTCATAAAGATATTGACAACATTTGTTTCCTTGTGAGTAGTCTTCAATGGGATAAAATGGGCAGCTTTCATAAGCTTGTCCACCACCACCATGATTGAATCATGTTGCTTTCCTATTCTGGGTAATACTGTGATAAAATTCATTGTCACTACTTCCCACTTCCACTTAGGAATGGGTAAAGCTTGTAGTAACCCTGTTGGGTTCATGTGCTTAGCTTTAACCTTCTGACACTCCATACATTTGGCGATGTATCTTCAATTTATTTATTCATACTTGGCCAAAAGTAATGGCTCTTGGCTGCTGCCATAATTTTCTGATATCGAGGGTGCCCAATATAAGGCACATCATGCATTTCTTTCAAAATCATAAGTTTCAAGTCCTAGATACTAGGCACATAAATTTTTTTCTTGTACAAAAGAGTTCCATCAAGTTCCAATTTATAATTTTCCACTTGTTGTGGCATCTTACCTTGTTATAGAGTTGCTACCAACTCCATGTACTACATATATGCATTTGCAGCTTCCAAAATTATGCTGTTAATATCACTTTGATACATTCTAATGGTTGTAGCATGTATTTCATGCACTCTCCTATTGAGTGCACTAGCCACCTTATTTTCCTTTCCTTTGATATGCCTGATATCAAAGTCATACTCACAAAGAAACGCCAAGAAGCTACTCTTCCTAGCATTCAAAGTTGGATGGTCAAAATAATACTTCAGACTATTATGGTATGTCCTCAGTTCAAACCTCCTTCCCATGAGGTAGTGTCTCCATTTATTTAGAGCATGTACTATGGATGCCACCTCCAAATCATGAGTTGCATAGTTCCTTTTGTTCTCTTTCAACTTTCTTGATTCATAAAAAATTACGAATCCATCATGACTGAGGATTCCTCCCAAGTCTTCTTTGCATGCATCTATACACACTACAAAGTCTTCATTCGGATATAAAATCCTTAGGATTGGAGCACTGGTTAACAACTGCTTCAATCATTGGATTTTTTTCTCACATTTTTCTGTCCATTGAAATTTCTTCTCCTTCCTTTGCAAGGAAGTGATAGGATGAGCTATCCGTGAGAACCTTGTGATAAACCTTCTATAATAACCAGCTATACCCATAAAGGATCTGAATTTTTTCACATTCTTAGGTGTTGACCATTCTCTGATGGCCTCAATTGTCTCAGGATCTACAACTATCCCATCCTTCGAAATAATATGCCCCAAGTAATGGATCTTCTTCTGATAACACAAGCACTTTCTCAACTTGGCATACAATTGGTGTTCTCTTAGCACGTGAAACACCATCCTTAGATGTTGTTCATGCTCTTCCTCTAACTTGGAATACACCAAAATTTCATCCAAGAAGACTGTGACAAACTTGTCTAGATAGTCCCTGAATACATCATTCATCAGGCACATAAAAATAGCGGGTGCATTCGACAGTCCAAATGACACCACTATGAACTTGTAATGACCATACCTTGTTCTAAAGGAAGTCTTGCTGATGTCTTCATCCTTTATCCTTACCTGGTGATATCCCGACCTGAGGTCTATCTTCAAAAATATTTTCACATTGTTCAACTGATCGAAGAGGTCATCAATCATCGATAGAGGATATTTGTTCTTTACAGTTACATTGTTCAATTGTCTAAAATTGATACACAATCTCAGCGTCCCATCCTTCTTATTTATGAATAGGACCAAGGCACCCAACAGTGACACACTTGGGAATATGTACCCCTTATTTAGAAGCTCCTCAAGCTACAACTGTAGTTCTTTTAGCTCCGACGTACTCATTCTGTAAGGAGCTTTTGACATTAGAGCTACTTCAGGAATCAAGTTTACAGAGAAGTCAATATCTCTCTTTGGGGGTAGTCTTGGTACCTCCTAGAATACATATTCAAACTCCTTTAGTAACGCATGATCTTCAATATTCGACACCTTATCCTTAGGTGTTTCCTCCACATGGGATTCAAATAATTGATATCCTTTTCTGTAGCACTTCTTCAGCTGCAAATAATTGATTTCCTTCCTCATCTAGGCAAGTGAATGCCTTGTTATGACAATCTAGGATGGCATGGTGTTGGTCCAACCAATCCATCCAAAGTAGACAGTCATAAGAACCTAAAGGCAGAATGTTCAATTCATCCTTTGTGTTCAGTCCATTCATGTCCACTGGACAAGACTTAACTAATTCCATGAATTTCCTCTTGGTTCCTATAGCCAACTGCACTAACCAATAATTTTCATGTTTTCTTCTCGACAATTGCAAAATTTCCACCATTCTAGGATCTATATAACTATGGATAGCCCATGAATCAATTAAAATAGTAAATGGTTGGTTCTTAATCATACCTTCCACTTAAATCATGTGAGATTTATATTCTACTTGCTTATTTTCCAGGGCTGCATAGATCCTTGGTATTCTATTTCCCATGTCCTCCATTGTTTCAGCCTGCTGTACATTGTGGAAAACTCTCACTTCATCATCTTTGTGGGGGAAATATCTGTACCTATGGTTCCCTTTACAACCCCAACATTCCATAGGTGGCAGTCTTGGAATTTTCTCACCCACTTCATCCTTCCTGTGCTCTCTAAACAATGGATGTCCCTGATGACTGTTTCTGAAAAAGGGTGGCTTAGTTCCCTTCTTCCTCTGATCCATATTGAATTTCTTTTTGTCTTCCCAAGACTTCTAGAAAATAATCTTCTCTCCTTGTTGCTCGTATAATTATTTCTCTCTTATTATACTTACTTCCATAGTATTAGGGTCATCTTACTGAATCTTGTCCCCAATGGAAGGTGGCAGTCCACTCAGATACATTTGAATCTTGAAAGTATCATCCTTGATGAATGGAACATACTTTAGTAATTCTAAAAAACTTCGTTCATACTCACCAATGGTCATGCTTCCCAACTTGAGTTCAAAGAACTCTTTCATCTTTCTGTCATGGTATCTTTTAGTCAAGTATTTATTCTTGAAATACCTCTTGAATTCTTTCCAAGTGATATCTTTCTCTCTAATGTCATGTACCTCTACAAGTTCATCCCACCACATGGATTCTTTTCCTTTCAATTGATACATTGAATTTCTACCTTTTGCATGAGAAGAATAATTATGCAGTTGGAAATATTTCCTCATGCCCAACAACCATGTTTCAACATATTCCTCCTTCTTGTTTTCTCCATCAAATGTAGGGGGATTAATCTTGTTCATTTCTCCCTTCAATTCATAGACTCCAGAGTTCATGTGCTTTCTAGTAGAAGATGGGCTCAAACTATTGTGTGCTTCCTTACTAGAATTCTTTAGGTAGCGATGTCAATGGCTGCTAAAAATCCATGATATTATTTTCCTCTCAAGGGTCCTATAACTCCCTGATTTGTTGGAGTCACTCTCCTTTTCCAATTTCTTTTTGATTCTATCCAAACTCTTTAACAACTTTACGTTGAATTCACCTTGTTTTTCCTGATCTTTCCTGAGTTTTATGCTATCTTCTCAGTGAGTTTGGGCATATTTTTGCAATATTTCAATGATTTTCATCATGTTTCCTTCCTTATCTATCTCCTCTTCATGCCCATTGGAGTTTTATCCTTCAACTCCCAAGTGAACATCCATCCCTTTAGCTTCATTCTATGAACTGGAAGCATTTTCTGTCTCGTCCATTTCTTTGCACTCAGTGGCAACTCTAAAGGTTTTTGGCACTCGCTAAACTTATGCAAACACACCTATAGACAACAAAAATTTGTGAGGACATCATTCCTTAACAAATTCCATAGCATTCATAAAACAATCTAAGTCAAGAAAATGTTTAGATTTCATAAATTTTTCAAGCTTTGCTTAGTTCTGTAACAACTTTTCGACACTAGTCCCTTTTCTCTTAGTCCCCAACCCATGTGATCATCGTTCATGACCACTCGCCTAATAAAAAAGGGTTCTTCACGATTTCTCATTTCGGGTATTCAACTATGGGCAAAAATCGATACTCTCGATTCCTGATTTTTTGAATCGAGAATCTCCTAGGTACTAGCTCCTCCTGCTAGGACCTTTTGATTGTGATGTTGGTCTATGACCTGGGCCCTAACTTCTAATCTTATCTACGCTTCGAACTACATAGTACAAATTTCACCAACTAAGGCGATGGCACGTGGAACACCTAGGAAGGTCCACATCACCCCAAGCGATGTCATCTGAACCCACCACGTCTACTCTTTATCTTCGCAAATTTGGACTTCGGGAGTTTGTTCAATGACACATCCCACTTCTCCCAATAGTCGAACTCCCAAAATTACAATCTTATCTTTTGATTGATCCAATGGTCAAGCTATTTTCTCCAGATATATGGTGTATATATCCCTCGGTACTTCGGGGTTTCAGGTTTTGGACGTTTATTCCTCAGTGCAGTCCTCTTCTCCTGATTGCCATAGTTATGAATTCTCTCTGGATCATTGAAGGTCCTTATCTCTCCTGTAACCAATGTTTGAGATCCATTTCATGATTTCTGTCTTCGGATATGTTCACCTCTCTTCACTTCCCATCTTCCAATTTTGTGAATTACAAAGGGTTCTCGCGACTAACCCGAGCATGACTTTAGAAGAACTAATGATCGATCTCTCCTCCTATATCTATGGTGTAGATCTCTTGTAGGACCTCGGAGCTTCATATTTCATAAGTTTGTGCCTCAGCATACCTCACTTCTCCCGATTGCCAAACTCTAAAAGTTTTGCAGGATAACCCTCCTGTACCTTCTACAGATTTGATGTTCGTAAAAGGGTTTCCCTTCCTTTTGAACAGATCCTATGGTCCACATTACTCTCTGGTCCAATACCACATCTATCATGGTTGTATGATACCTCTACTCCTCCAGAGCTTCGTAACATGGCCAAGGTAACTTCGCAACACTCATCAAGGTTCTGAGGTCCGAAAATAGTTCCTCCAGACACAATTCCTTCTTGAAAACTCAGGTCTAAAGACCACTTATCTAGCCCATATAGGCTAAGTGTTGAAACATGGCTCTGATACCACATTTTAATGTCCCTAGCCATCAACCCCACTATCAGGCAACGAGCATTATGTGGAACATTCACATACATATATATATAACATACATGTTTAATGAAATTTAACCAAACAATACAAAGTAATCACAGAGTTATTGCTAACATACAGACTTAATAGAATTAACAACAATTCAAAGATGCAATAGAATACATGATAACATTTCAATACACAGACATGCATCACATATGAATTAAGTCTATAATTAATACTTATATTTTAAACTGGCATAATAACACCAACTGCGTGCAGACCTTCCACGAACCTCCCAGCCTTAGACCACGTTGCTCATCACTCTCATCAGTAGTTCACCCCTGAGATGGGACTAAGATCCACCGGGAAAGGGAATGCTAGGCTATGCAAGGTCAACAGGAAGACACACAGTTTTTTAGGCTGGATTCTCTCCCAAGACCCACTTATGCAGACTTCTCATAGACTCTCATTCCCCACATGCCTATCCCACCCCATGAGTATACACCTTCACTGTCACATAGGATAGTCCTTCGATTGTTAAACCTCCCTTGCCTCAGGCTTCAACAATAGGCTGGGCCAGAATTATTCAAGCTCTATGGTAGCTACAATACCCCTTCTAGGAGTTATCACTTCCTCTGCGCACTCTCTCACCTGGAGAGAGTCGCTCACAGGACTTAAAACCTTCTTCTTCAACCACAACCACCTCACTCACCTAGAGACAGTGTTGCACATAGGCATGACAACCTGCTTCTTTAGCTCCATTCCAACACAAGGAGGACAAAAGTAAGGCTCATAAAGGAAAAAATGATGGTAGAAATTCACACTCATCCAAGGGACTCTGTGGCCACAACAACCCATAGTTATAACACACACGACATAGAAAATTATGGTATGCTCAGCTTTCATAGAATATAGCAACCCAAATGGTTATCATGAACTCAGATTTGTAGTGTGGATAAACTGGGTTCACAGGACACATAGGGGACACAACTCAGTCCACTGGTTTTCCACTAGTTTTCAGGTTGTGTGACAAGAAATCAATGCAGAGGTCAAATGTAGACTCAAACCGTTCACACTGAGGATGCATCTACTTCTCAGGAAAACATCACAGTTTTCTGGTTTCCATGTTGTGTGAGGGTATGTAGAGATTAGATGGCCCCTCACATGGTTCCAAAAATGGACGAAAGAATGGAGGATGAACCCCCATCGCAACTCAATTGTTGGGTTAAATTGCATGTGCCTAGGCCAAGACATGTCTCCCATGAAGCTGCATGCACTCCATCAAGTATGCATTCCCTTTTCTGGGAACTTAGGATAAAAATATACCTTTCACACCACTTTGGAATTATAATAAACTATTATCTCAAGGACTTAAGCCCTCAATATTATCCCCTCTTCCAACCTTTCAATTCGCTCTCCCTTACCTAACCTTATGGAAGCTTATTCCCCCATCAATCTTTCTTCATGGGCAGTTGGCATGCAATAATTTTTATATTTTATTAATGATATTCATAATTACATATACAAATATCAGGCTCCTGTCCTTTAACACCTGGCTTCATCGGACTAAATAACACATAATCCCACCAACTTATCAACACTCGTCTCACTAGTCTACAAAACATAATTACAATTCATAATCACAACATGGGCTCGTCCTTGGGGATATTATAGTCAGGTGGGAAGGTTCTTGAGATTATTTCATATCATAATCCTCTAGAATCTCATCATCGGAGGTAACTGTAATTTCCTTCATTGGTTCTACAACTCTAGGAGCTACAAGTTCTTCTTCATATAATTCTTCAAGTTGGCATCTCCTTGATATCTTGAGTGTTGTATCTTCATCAAAGGTTACATCTCTGCTGATATCAATATGATGGTAACCTGGTATGTAAATTCTAAAGGCCTTAGAGACCTCACATTATCCAACAAATATTCCCTTCTTTCCTGAAGGGTACAACTTAGTTCTCCTTTCTTTTGGAATGTGTACAAACACTGGAAAACCAAATATCTCGAGATGTATTACCTTTTTCTTCTTTCGAGATAAAATTTATTCTGGTGTTTTGAATCCAAGTGAACTATGGGATCATCTATTTTGAACCTAAA
>ML824668.1:0-11383 GCA_009831015.1 Picea engelmannii | reverse complement strand
AAAAAAAAAAAAACAAAAAAAAAAGGAAAACAAAACTCAGACCATCACCCTCTCTTTGTCCTTGCCTACTTATTAAAACTATCCTCCATCGCCTATATCTTCTAGTGTCCATCTCCCTTATACTTGTCTAGCTCACTTTATCACATCGCCATCCCTCCATGTAAATTCTCTTTTTTTTCATTTTTGTAAAACACTTACTTTTCCCCTACGCTGTTTCGCCATCGCCTAAATCTCCCTCTTTAATCCTGAAAATATAGATACATTAATGGTAAATTAAATAATGAATGCATGCTTCCTAATAGAAAAATGAAAACATAAATATATGTATGTTTATAATATAAACAAATTTTAAACAAATGAAGTTAAGCATGTGAATTATAAACAAATTGTAAAAGTTATATTTGTATTATAAACAAATTTTTAAAAAAATGAGGAGCGCTCATACCCTTAAATTTTTGAAAAAAAGGAAAATAAAAATGAAATTTTAATCGATTTAAACTAAAAAGAGATTTAAGAAAGTCAAAAAGAGTAAAGGGGGGGAAACCTAAGTAAAAAGAGAATTAGGGTTTGAGGGGATAAAGGGAGGGGAGAAAGGAAAAGAAAGGGCTTTTTTGGGGGGGCTGAGATTGGATTGCTATTGCTGAGCAAGAGAGACTGACTGATTTTCCGGTAGGAGTTGGGGAAGCCTCAGCACATTTTGAGTGGTAGCTCAGCCTTGGAGGCGAGCTGAGGAGCTAGTGACTCTCTGGTTGTGTGTGGGCCCTTTGCGGCTCGAGGGGATGAGGGGGAAGAAGAGTACCCCTAGCGTTTGGCTGGGAGGTACCGGTGAGCTCATTGAGGTCGGCAAGCAGGAGCAGGAGTGACAGGAGCGAGGAATCGTCGCGGCAAGCAAATAAAGCAAAGGTATGTTCCTGAACTTAGTAAGGTAGAAGGCATAATGATTGCTACTAAGGTTTGATTGTATGGATGTAAATGACCTTTTCTCGTCCTCAACTCAGAAGATTTTCGTTTTTCTCCAATCAGTTCAGTTTAGGGTTGCTGGTAATAGTTGGGGTTATGGGTGTTCCATTTTGTATCGGGCGTTTGTCTTTCAAGTGGATTTCGATTTTCATTACAGTGGGCGTGTGACAGTGTGATTGGGCATCTAATATTTGTGTAGGGGTCATTCTTTTCATTTCTGGGCGTGGTTATTGTATTGGGAAAATTTTATTATCTCCTTGACCTTGTCCTTTTACCTTGGGCGTAATTTTTTTTTGTATACGAGCTTGATTTGCAGTCGGGTTTATTTGATACCTCGGAGTTTATATTTATTGGGCCCTTTGTATCTCGGTGGGTTTCCTTCTTACCTGGTTGATTTTAATTACCCGCGGTGGCTTTTTCCAGTGGGTTTACGATTTCTTGTACCATGGGCACATTGCTCTCAGTAGGGTTTTGTTTTTATTTATTTATTTACCTGGGGCATCGTTTTTATTGAATGATAGGTTCCTTTCGAAGATCTTGAACATTTTTGGTTTTTTATTGGAACGAATCCGATTCCACTTGCCTGGTATTAATGATGGATGATATGCTAGTGAGTAGTGAGACAGATGGATAACGGCCCTTCTGGACTTCGGCCCATCCCAGGGTTTGAATTGAAATGTATTAAGTTTAAAAAAAAAATAGGGTAGATTTAATTGTATAGTGTCAAATTTGATATATATATTATACGAGATCTGGTGGGATTTTGTGTGTTTAAGTTGGAAGCCTTGAAATAAACTCTTCAACAGTTCTCTGGACATTGCGTTAACGCTCCTCTTGCCAATCCCCTTTTTCGCTTTACCTGTTCACTACCCTTGGAAGGCTCATTGGGATGGTTAGAAGCATTAATCTCCACCAGTGCCTACTTAAGATTCGTCACCCGCGAATCTCGTTGCTGGTTCTGTATTACAGTTTAGAAAATATCGGTGTATCTCAGAAGTTGAACTTAACACAGCCGCTTCCCCATTTTCGAACCAGATTGATGGAACATCCTCGTTACATACCTACCACTTACCAATCCCTTAACCTGCCCTTCTCTTAGAGGCCATCGTAAGATAGAGGGGTAGTGTGTGCTTGAATTAAACCGTGCATTGGCACTCATAGTGATCCTTGCCATACACCAAATGAGTTTCTCAGGAATACAACATGTTGTACAAGAAGACCTAGAAAATGTGCAGACCTCCTGGAATAGTGTGCTGCGTAACTACTCACTGTTAAGATTTTATTGAGTTCGAGTCCTGAACCTCGCTGGAGGGTGTGGTCAGTTGTAAGATGCAATATTAAATTATAGTCGGCAACTTCGAAGAAATAAATTTCACCATATTACCTGGGTGTTAACCGTTGGCGCCTTGGGACCCTTAATACTTGGGAATTCACGGCATTAAAAATAAGGAGTTTAGATTCATACAAAATATGTTAAATTCCGAATTATTTCTATTGTTTTTTTTTTATTGGTTTACGTTTATTTAAATGATTTAAGTCGTGTGCACCCAGCCTGTCCACTGCCCAGTGCATTCTTCCAAGGGCACGCCAGTCAAGGGTGGCGATTACTAGCCAGGACGCTGTCACCATTTTCTTGGAATCTACAGCAGCGTTTAATTTACCGCCAACTTTAATACCTCTGTAATTCGTCGGCATGCTTCCAGCATTAACGCTAAAGGCTACCCCGAATTTACCCAACCCTCTGTTGAGAGCACAGATATCGAATCATTAATTCTTGGCTTAATTCATGGTGTTGTTATTTTCGGACAGTTAGCGAATCAGTAATTCTTGGCCTAAAATAATTGTATTGATATTCCGCCCAAACCCTAATTACGGCTATTTCTAGGGATGCAAATTTGGCTCATTAAACCTTTTACATTACGACGTCGGCATATGAATGGACAATTAGTTGCGTGGATATTGAATTCATGCTTGTTTATATAAGGGACATTTGCTTAAATTGCAGTGGAATACTTGTATAAATTACAATAAAGTATTGGTTTAATTATTGTCATTTTAACGTTTTTATTCTTGATCTTTTTCCAATAATGTCCTCCTCAAATTACTTGACATTTTAGTATGGTTGTATTTACATTTTCCCGTTTTAAATAGTTGATGGTATTGTACATTTATCAACATAAAACTACCTGAACCCTTCCAGCTACTTATTAAGATGACACTTGTCCTTAAATATCGATATGTTAGAGGTGGCGCGAATTATCTTATGTAGGGTTCCTTTTTAGATAATGCTATTTAAACCCTTTCATTTTACATATTGCAATTGTATAGCTTGCCAACGGTAAATATAATCGTTAATTTACTTGATTGCCATGGTAACAATTGTTAAATTACAATAATGGTAATTGTTTAATTTGCAATGTTATGATGTTGTTGACTTTAGTTATTAACTTTGTCAATTCGCAATGACTTATGTTGCTAAGGGCAAGGATTGATAAAGTTTAAATCGAACGCTAATGATGAAGCTTGAACTGCAACCCTAGAAATTGCTTAAGAGCATTGGTGATATTGTTAATTTGCAATAGTATTATTGTTATAATTTGCCATGTTAATTATGATGGGTGATTGAATGTTATTAATGGTTAAATGGGAATGTTAATGAGGATGTCAGATTGCAATGCTAACATTGTTTAATGGAATGCCAATGACGAGGTTTAATTGCAATGTTATTTGTCTTGTAAGGGTGTCACATATGCTATAACATTAACATTGTTAAGATGCGATATTAAGTACTGCTGAATAGAACAGTAATGCTTGCTCAAAAGGCAATATTAGTAATAGTTTATTTTGCAAGACTATTGATGATAGTTGAATCACCCTGGTAATATTTGTTTAGTGGAGTGTTCGTGAGGATGTTTAACTGCACGGGCATTATTCGTTAAATTGAAGTGATAATGATAAGGTCTTCGTAGGTTAATAATAATTAGGGGAGCATGTATCCTGATTGTTGTCTTTGGGTCTCAATAGGAGTGGGTCGTTAGTAGAGTCGTCGTGACTTGCGTCTCCCGTAGTGTTCTTGACTGTCTCTGATTTTGTTGTACTGGGTGGTATTGTATTGCGTAGTATGTTCATGTCGGGCGGGATATAGACACCTCTTGTAGCTTAGTATTTGTGTCTGTGTGTGAATCCGGAGGAAGGAATCCAGTGCCATATCAAGAGTCTCGAGCTGTTTAAAGGCACAGTTCCACTCTTGCGACACATTCTGAGCCGTATCAGTAGTCTCGGGCTGTTTAAAGGCACAGTTCCACTCCTGCGACTCTACAGTCGGATTCTTTCTTTCTGTGACAGTACTGTGCCTAACCCCTAGTGTCTATCTCTGCCTACAGCCATTAGTTGCCCCCCTCATGTTCGGGGGCGTTTGCTTCTTATTGTCGCTATGATATGTCAGGTCGTCTTGATTGCGTTCGTCTTACTTGTGTCCTGTTGGTCGAGTGTTGACGTAGAGTCGAGCGGGTTGTTTCTTCTACACACGCGCACACACTTTAACAAAAAAAAATTCACCGGTTGACTGAGTAGATGTCTCTAACATAGGAGGGTTGTTACAAAAAGTTATGTGAAAATGGAAAGGTAAAGATGTTAGTGTTAGTCCTAACTATTCTATGGTTGGTTAGTGGCTATGAGATTTTCATTTGATTTTTTTGGGTGCATATAATATTGCAATACATATGGTATGTCATAAGATCTTGGAAAAGGTTAATGTCAATGTTTTGGGTGCCACATTGGGAAATGGATATCGTTGTAGATTTCAATGGTTTGGAAATTCATTAAATCGTTTAATGCATTGGTGAATGTTGGTTGTGTTGTACTTAATAATTGAATATGATAGGAGATGGAAGAGATGTGCAGTAAATTTAGGTCACTCCATACTACCCCCCATCGATCATCACCCTAGTATCGTTCTTTGTTTCATTCAGTTTGTTGATGGTTAAGCTCCACATTTGAGGCCTGGAAAGAAACCACTTGACCAGCTCGCCCTTTTAAGCTCTCTATTACATGTATGGTTCTTTTTCACCCCATACATGAATTGCGCTATGTGTATGAACAAGCAATGGCTCAGTAATGCTTTGGCTTAGGGATAATTTCGAGGATGGAAATTTATCTCAAAATGTAGAAACCTTGGTGAATCTTACTAGTCCTTAATATGCAAACTATAAAATGTTGACAATATTTTTGTAAAAATATTCAAATTTATAAGGATTTTATATAGCTTCGATAAAATTTGGGTTATTTTTAAGGTTAGATAATTTTATTATATAGAATTTGGGAAAATAAATTTTCGAAAAGAGAATATTTTTTTTGGAAACACCATGGAAAATTAGCCCATGAGCAAAATGTATCCCCTAAAATTATCTCTACTTAGGCTTGTGTTTTGCTAAGAATTGCAACTGTGTAAATGCATGATTTTTCTATCTGGAATGACTGGGTAATTATTCAGATTGCAATGAAAAGAATTGGTTTTTGTTTGAGTTGCGCATTCACTGGTTGCTATGTTGGTTAAACCCGTGGTGGGTCTCTATGGATATTAAGTGAATGTGGTATTATCGATCCATGTTTTAATGGTGGAGGGTTTTCTATCCATTTATTAATGTTGGTTTCTTCCTCACAATAATTATTGTATCCCTATCCAGTTGTGTTCAAACTTCCATTTGGTTGTTGTGTATTTCTTGTACCAGAGTCATGGTCGTGGGCTCAATTTCTTGGCACCAAAGTTTCTCGGGAATTGGTCTTAGGGTGGAAATAATGTTGATATATACTGTATGGTTATGGAGTGACATGATTTTTTCCTTAGTGTTATGTATCCTCACTGCCATTGTTGTCAAATGGTTTGGCTCTTAAGGAAATAGACAAAGGTTATACCTCTATGTGTTCTTGGTACCTGTCACTATTCAGTGGAAATTTGCTTCTCCTATGAAAATGTAAAATGCACCATGTGCATAATTCTTTTACCCTACCCATCATTGTTTCCTCTGTGGCTAACTGTTGTTCCATCACCCAGACCAGGAGCATAGAAGGAGAAATCATACTAAGGTCTGCTCTTAAGTTTTATTGATATAGTTCAATTTTCATTCATTCTTTAATTCATTGAAACCCTAATTGTGTTTTATGACAACAGGGCCCTATTGTAGACAAGAAGATTCAAGGATGAATTACATCATTTAGAAACTTGTTTTTCACAGGTGTTGATTTATCTTTGATAGTCTGTGTAGACTTGTCTATTTGTGAATTAAATTTCATGACTGATAAAGGATATTGTGTAGAGTCGAGTGGAAACAATTTGTGGCAAGTTGATATAGCTTTTAAAGTTTAGTTTTTTACTTTCTATCATAATTCCTTTATATAGTTTTCATTGGGGACATCTAAGTTTGACTTTGGTCCAAACTTCCTAAGGGAATTTTGTAAAGAGAATGATTATTTTGATTAATTGGAATGAAATAAGTGATTTCTTTCTATCTCATCTGTGTTAATTATTGACTTGGTATTTTTTTTCTTTTGTCTCTATATTTACTTTTGCATCTGTTATATTCATAAAATTACATAAATATTGAACTTTTTCAACAATTTTTTATTTACAAGAAAATCAGCCTAAGCTCTTGTAACCAATACTTGTGTATTAGGAAACAATTTTGAGGCTATAAACATAGGGGGATATTCTCGTCTATATTGATTTATCCAAGAAAGATATGAAAATGATTGAGTAAGATGATTTCATATCTTTGCCTCAACATTTGTTTGGAGACTATACTGGGGAGATATTCCATATCTCTCTGGTTGATTTTTATGCTTGATTATCATCGCATATATCTATTTTTCTGATATTGATTCTTTGACTGTTTCATTTCTTAATGACTATAATTGTTGCAAGGTAGGCTAATATTGAGCCGAATATTCAAAATCAGACCAAATTTCCTTTAAAATTGTTTAACACCATCTTAGATACTGCTAATACCCAGGCTGAGCTTAATCATTCATGGGAAGAAATTCAACAAGACATAAGTTCCCTAGAACGTTGGGAAGCTAGGCATAGAGAACTTAGGAATCATCCATAACTTTCCTTTTCCTTCATATTTGATCTTCTTTTCATGTCTTTATCCTCTAGTGTTTCTAGGATAAGAATAGGTTTATCACCTAAAATTAATCCTATTGCTGAAATAGGAAGAAGGAACATTGTGTTATCAACCTAACAAAAGTTCTCCAAGGATAACCTTGTTTGATTCATCCAGATCATCTTTCTCTCCCTTACCTATTATCCACAATATGACATCTAGTGGTGACTCTAGTGGCATCAGAGGTTCTTCTTCATCTCAATCTTTAGCTTTGTCAGTGATTGGTAGCTTGTATAGTCACCAAGTCCCTGTCCAATCTACCACAAACCCCACCAAAGTCATTAAAAAGTATGGTCTTTTTTATTTTGAAGAAGATGCTAAAACAACATTGTGGCATGTTTCCTCTCCTCTTAACCTGGCACCAGCTACTCCTCCACTTCCTAAATTCAAAAAGCATCTCCCTAGGTTTTCAGGGAATAACATTGTCACTATGAATGCACACTTGGTGGCATATTCTAATTCCTATCACAACATAGGATCCAATGACAACAATACTTGTATGTGCTTATTTGTTAATTCCCTTGAAGGGAAGGTGTTGACCCTCGAACAAGTTTTGAGGAAACATTGGTCATGATTGAAGACTTTTTGTACATTGACAGGCCAGTCAAAGATGCAGTGTCGAGGTGGAGCTGAGATCATGTGATCACACTTGTTTTGCGGGCTTGTGGACACAACAAAGGGTTTAATAGGGTTTATGTAATGGGTTATGGGATTTCGGCCCATGGTTTTAGCCATGATTAGGCTTGTTTGTAAATGTTTAAATAAGTAGCTAAGTTATGTAAGAAGTCAAGTTGGCTATGTGCACAATATGTTGTAAGTTTCTTTGTGCAAACAAGCTATGTAAAGTAACACTTTGTGCTAATAAGGAGTTGGCTCTGTTCCTTGGCCTACTTCTGGGAAGGAGGATCTAGTGTGCAGCATGAAAATCTATTGTCCTGGATGGAGTTTAGATCTGTGGCTTTGTGCATAGGAGAGACTGAATGTAAGAAGATTGAAGACTAATAAAGAAGAATAAGAAGTTCTTGGATGTAGCCTGACACTGGGGTGAACCACGTATATCCTGTGTCTTGATGAGCTTTGTGCAATGTGAATTATGTTGTTTATATACTTAGTGTTGTTGTTATCTGATGTTGTTTCTTAGTGCTTAATGGTATTAAAGATAAATATATTATATATCTGAGCTAATGCTATGTGCTAAGTGATTGAAAGTGCTTGATATTTATTGTTATTGTGTTGTTCTGTAATAATGTTTTAGTGTGTGATGTGAAAGAGACTCATGAACTAGTGCATATTGTTTTCTAAAGTGCTCTGCTAAGTGTTGTAATCACATATTTGTTTCGATCTTGGTTACAGAAACTTGAGTCTTGTAACCCCCCCTACCACTACCTTACGTTAGATTGCATATGCTTCACAGGTGTTTCTGAAAGTGTCGATAATCAGGGTTTTGTTGGTACGTTGTTGAAGTGTTGAACCCTCAGTCTGCCCCTGTGCCAACAAATTTTTCCGTTGCTAGGACCTAAAACTGTGATTGTTGGGAACTAAAGAAAAGAGAAATCTATGTGCGTATATCTATTGTTGTAGTGTGTAGTATTCTACTTGACTTGAGAAGCTTTGTGCTAAGAAAGAAACTTGATGTAAAGAAAATAAGTAATATATTAAAGCTTTGTACTCTGGTAAGTGTAAGATAAGTGGAAATTTTTTCTTCGAAAGCATGAATATAGGTATGTTTGATCGATTATGTCCTAGTCTGAATGGTAGGGAACAATTAGAATAAATAATTGATCTGAATAGATAAAGATACATTATTCCTATGCATAGAAATATTTTTTGGACTAATAAGTGGATGCAGGAACCTAGAAAGAATGTTTGCAGAATGTAGGTCCAACACTGTGATCTTAGTGCGCTGTAAAGGAAAGGTTGGGGATCATTTAAAAGAAAGAGAGGATTGAAACTGCGTTATAATTTTAGAAGACCGGGACATCTTGCTAAGTAATTCCTTGGTATAGGTCCTATTTGTCTTTGTTGTAAAGATATTGGTCATGAGGTTGAGGATTTCCAAAGGATGAATTCTAAAGTTGAAAAGATGAACATGAGACAAGAAAACTATGAAGAAAGTCAAGAGGATAAGAGCACGTTGGCTAATCATAAAGAGAAAGAGTAAGATACTATGTTAGTACAGTTAAAAGAAGTAATGGATGATCACAAAGACATCAGTTTACCAAAGATCCTAAAAGAAAAACAACACATAGTTACAAGAATAGAAGACTTTGACATAGATTGTGTATTGGATGAAGAAACACACGTGAATGTTATGCCAGAAAGCACTTGGGAAATTTTAGGAAATCTTGTTATGGTACCTTCATTGGGAAGGATAGGCTTGTTTAAAGGAAATATGATAACCCTATGTGGAAGAGTTACTAATATACCTATGATTGCTCATGAAACATAGACTGAAGAAGAATTTGAAGTCATTAAATTTGTTGAGAACAACACCCCTTTTCCACTTGTGCTAGGAAATACCTGGAATGAGAATGATCAGATCAGAAAGAAATCATAGGAGGAAGCTATAGAACAAAAAAATCAAGAACTAAGGGACTTCATAACCAGAAAAATAGAGCGACTAGTAGAAGAACAAGAAGATAAGTCAAAGCAACAAAGGGAAAGATAATTAGTTGTCAAAGTTGAAAGAAAGAAGGAAGGATTGAAGCACATGTCCATCCAATAAATAAGTGTAGCCACCCCATAAATAGTAAGATAAGGTACATTAACCTCAAAATATGTAAGATCACATCATCAGTGCAAAGTCCTTTCACTAGGAGAGACTAAGGATACAAATGGGAAGAGGATTCCATAAATTGTTAGAGAAGCTCATCTTACAAGAAAGAAGTCTAGGAAGATTAATAAGAAGAAATCTAAGTTGCACAAAGAAACAAAGAACATAAGAAGGACTTCGTAGGAGGAAGATCTACAGAACTTGAACCTCACCGAAATAGCAGAACCACGTAGAATGGGACTTCACCACGACAAAGCTATATGACCGTTGGAGGAACCCCGACTATTAGAATGATGCTCCATAATGGACAAAAAACACAGCTATGAGAAAATGGACCATTAAGACCACACCATAACAGAAGGATCTGCATTGGTGGACACATTTCTGCTTGTTGGAGGAATCCATTACGACGCTTTCTTATTTAACCCGTTGGATCTTGCGTCGCGACCATTTTTTTCCACCCATGATTATCCAAGCTACTAGAGAATCGATTGTATATCACACTGTGATTTCTAGACCTCTCCATCCATTGGATTAACCCACTTATCCATTTTCCTACCCAATCTATTTGTCTACAAGTGTGAATGTCGGGTGAACCTAGCACGTTAGAGATATCTATTGGGGAAATCCTTATAAAGATAATGGTTGATAGACAATTTTCTGTAGGAATACATGCGTCATCAACTGGGGGACTGGAAGCATCCCCTTCTACTAGACGTCATTCTAGCTGTGCTAACCCCATGACTGAGAAGCAAAGTAAGAATCACGACAATCTGGCTAACACGAAGAATATCCCATTGGTCTTGCTAGATTATATATTTCCTTTGGTTGGATCGGTTAACCGCAAAAGAATCCCACGTGACTTTGAGTACATGTTGATCACTATGTACATCCCAAAGGAGATATGTGTAGTTGGAACCTAGTTGGGACAAATATCATCTTTGAAGAACAACGACTTTAATCTTGACAACAAAAAGAACTATGCCATGCTCACTCCCCATAGGTATTTTATGAAGATGACTGGGAAGAAGCCACGCATAGTCTCCCAGCCGTGGATTAAGGAGATAACATAGTCCACGATACTAAATGTGACGAAGATTCCTAAATTTTACTAACATCAGGAGGTTAATGCTTGCGTTAAATGCCTCCTGTTTCTCTATCATGGAGTATATATGTGGCTCGATAGGAGCATTACTATGGATCTGACACTAATCCACTTAATTAGAGGACTGGGCATGTAGGGACCATACCCTTAGTAGTTAGACCCAGGGAAGACTTTAGATCACTCCCTAGCACAATGCATAAAGGAGGATTATGGCGATGCAAAAAAGGGAAAGAAAGGCTACAAGGTGTTGGTCACTATAATTGCTTAATTAATTTTAAACAACCAAGTGAAACATAAATTATCAACCCAGGGAAGTCTTTTGTTTCAAAGATAGCTGCGCACTATATATGCTCAATTCCAAAAGCACTTAGTGTTGTAGTAAAG
>ML824667.1:51152-79223 GCA_009831015.1 Picea engelmannii | reverse complement strand
TTTCAAAATCCCCTGTCCATGTCTATTTCCAATTGCTTTGGGAAAATAAGTATAAGAAATCTTATACACTCAAGTTTGTGATTTCTTCTTGGACTGATTGTATTCTATCATTTTTTGTAAAGAATGCTCAAGACTAACTGATCATGCCAAGAAGCTTATAGGTTGTGTTGGTAACTGGTATCTGCAAGAGGATTATACATATATCAAATTTTACAGTCCAACTACTTCTCCTCATATTTTTCATAAGTATGTACCAGATAGGTTGTTGGTAGGAGAGGTGGCTTATCAAATTGTTCCCCAAGGATTCAATGCATCATTGCTAAAAGAGGTGAAAAATAATATTTTCGTCCCTTATGGTTTTAAAGTAGGGAATTATTTTATAAAGGATCCAAAACATGCAATCAAGAGGAAACAATCATTTGGAAACAAATTTTCAACCAGACAATTCATAACGCATGATTCTAAAGGTCTACTTTTAAAGCATGCTGACCAAGTCTCTTACAATTGGCCATACAACTATGGGAGATCGGATGATGAAGCATTTATCGAGAATTTCCAATATTGGGATGATGTTTTGGAGAGGAGAAGTAATCCTCATTCAATTGTGTTTAAGACTATGTCTATAGATGAGAAAATGATAGAAATAAATAGAGGTTTGGCTACCAAGAGAGAAGCTGAGGAGGCTAGAAGGAAAGAGAAGATGAGATTGAAAGAAGAGGCTGAATTTAAATCCATCCAAGAAGAACAAGTGAGATTACTGCAAGAATGTGAAATCCAATGAAATAAATAAGAGGGATTGTGAAAGAAACATGAAGAGGATGTTGTTAAGGAGGAATTGGAAAAAAGAAGAGTATATGATGAAATAGAGTTGAGGAGGAAAGAGTTGCAGGAACAATGTGAAAGAGACGAATCAAAGAGAAACTAAAAAGGCTTAACATGAAGTAGAATCCAAGAAGAAAGATAAAGAGCAAAATAATATTGTTGAGGAGTTAAGAAGGAAAGCAGGAGAAGAAATAAGGAAGGAGCTCTACTACAATAATCTCCAAGACAAAATATCCAATGCCACCTACTCATATTTATACTAATTCTACCTTCTAAGGAAAATTCTAGATGAAGATATTTCTAGAAGTGAAAGCTTATATTAGGTCTTCTTACATTGACTTATTCTTCTTTATTTATTAGGCCTTATTAACTAATGTTGGCCTTTATTAAATAGAAAACATATCCTACTAACTAATGACCCATGGAGAGGGGCTAGGATCGGATCCTAACACTATGGCTATAAAATTTGACAGCCTCCACCAAGTGGTTGGTCATGATGAAGAGAGTTATCTAATCTAATAATGTATCAAGAAACAAGAGGGAGAACAACATATTGATTCACCAATTTCTCAACCTAATGACAAGCATCAAAACATTAAGAATATCATGCTTGGTCACAACAAATAGAAAACAAGTAAAAACCAAGTTTCTGTAGATTCTAACCTTGTACAATATCTATTGCAAACAAATATTCAGAAAAAAACCAGAAAAGATACAATGGAAAATACAAACATTACACATAGATTTTTCCCTGGAAACCCAAACTGGGAAAATCAACATATTCTATATTCATTCATGTGTAATACATTGTTTACAATACAATATACATATAGGAGCCAGCGGCATCCAAAACCCTAACCCAATGACCTGGATTAGTCCAAACCCCTAATTCCTTAACCAAAAATAGAAAACCATAGGAAATAACCACCTAAATATTGTTGTCCAATGCTCCTTCCCTGGTTTTGACATATACTTGATCAAAACTCCCACTACATGTGCAATGTCCGGTCTAGTACAAACCATTGCATACATCAAACTGCCAATTGCACTTGCATATGGAACATGTGACATGTCTTCCTCCTCTTCATGTGTCTTGGGACACTGATCCGCAGATAACTTTACACCAACAAGAATAAGAACCTCGATCGATTTACAGTCCTGCATATTAAACCTCTGCAATATTGTCTCGACATATTTTCTCTGATTTAACTAGAGTTTCCTCTTTTTCCGATCTCTTTTAATTTCCATGCCCAAAATTAAATTTGAAGCACCAAGATCCTTCATGTCAAATTTAGAGGACAACTGAGTTTTCACATCTTGGATAATCTCCTTGTTTTTTCCTATCAGCAACATGTCATCCACATACAAGACCAAATAAATCAAATGATCACCAATTAATTTAAAATACACATAGTGGTCCTCTTTGCTTCTTGTGAAGCCAAGTCCCAACATATAAGTATCAAATTTTTGATACCACATCCTTGGTGATTGTTTTAAACCATACAGGGAATTTTTCAGCGTGCATACCAACTCGTTCTTTCCCTTCACAACATAACCTTCTGGTTGCTTCATATAGATTTCTTCTTTTATATCCCCATGCAGGAATGTTGTCTTCACATCGATCTGTTCTACTTCAAAATCAAATGAAGCAGTAACAGATAACAAAAATATTATAGAGGTTAACTTGGCAACAGGAGAAAAAATCTCACCAAAATCAATTCCCTCAACCTGGGAATAACCCTTTGCTACTAACCGAGCTTTGTATTTCTCCACTTTTCCTTATGCATTCAACTTCTTTTTAAATACCCGTTTGCTGCCAATGGTTTTTTTTCCAGTGGGAAACTCTACTAGATCCCAAGCCTCATTCTTATCCAAAGATGCCATTTCTTCGTCCATGGCCCTTTTCCAGAGATTTCCTTCCTCTGAATCCACTGCCTCCCTGACAGTTCTAGGATCATCATCAGTAATAGACAAAACCAAATTTGAATGGAAATCAGATGGAGTATACCTTTCCAGTAGCCTTCTTTCTCGAACCTATCTCCTCAATACTGGAGTATGAGGATCTTCATCTTCTGATTCATGTTCTTCTGTAGAATCTGATTCATTATCCTTTAAATCAAACTCTATTTTCTCTGGTTCTTCCTTACTTGGTAGGACTTCCTGTTTAACAACATCCTTTATTTCTTTAAATACCACATCTTGGATATACACCACCTTCTTAGTTTCTGGTTTCCAAAGCTTATAACCTTTGAGACCATCTTTATATCCAATAATATACACTTTTCAACCTTTTTATCTAGCTTACTCATGTTTTCCTTTGGAACATGAACATATACATCGCAGCCAAATACCTTGAGATGTGTGAGAGAAGGTTCCTTACCAGTCCATACCTCTTGTGGAGTCTTGTCATCCAACACTGATGAGGGTGATCTGTTGACCAAGTAACATGCAATACCCACTGCCTCTACCCATAATTCTTTCCCTAACCCGACACCACAGAACATGCACCTTGCTGTTTCCATCAACGTCCTGTTCATCCTTTCTGCAACTCCATTCTTCTGAGGTGTATATGGAGTAGTCTTCTTCCTTTCTATACCACACTTCTTATAGAATTATTCAAATTCATTTCCGCAGAACTCTTCGCCATTATCTGTCCTCAACACCTTAATTCTTTTCTTTGTTTGATTCTCAACAAGAGCCTTAAACTATTTAAACCTGTCAAAGACTTCAGACTTCTTTCTGAGGAAATATATCCAAGTATTCATCGAGAAGTCATCAATAAATGAGACATAGTACACAGATTTTCCCAATGATGGGATTGACCCAGGTCCAAAAACATCACTGTGAACTAGCTGTAAGATTCCTTCTGCCCTCTTTGCACCAGAGGGGAATTTTACCCAATTCTTCTTCCCATATAGACAATGTTCACAGAAATCAAAATCCAGAGAGAATTTATACATACCTTCAACCATACCTTTATCGTGTAGTAGTCGAAGACCCTTCTCTTCGATATGCCCCAGTCTTTGATGCCACATCATAACCTTTTCTCCAGAGATTGTAGGAGTTATTTCTTCTTCAACTCCAATACCAGGAACAATGGAACTATTACACCCATCACTAATAATGATTCCTTACAACTTATACAGAGTTCCAAACCGAACTCCTTTCAACAACACCATTGCTCCTTGAACCATCCTGGAGGTTTCCTTTTCAAATTTTTTTTTTACCCCTGCATCGTCCATTTTGTTTACAAAAATCAAATTTCTGGCCAAACTTGGGATGTGCAGAACACCAGGCAGTGTTCTAATCCTTCCATCTATGAGCCTCAACTTGACTCTTCCTCATCCTATGATTCTGGTTGGCGAATCATCACCTAAGAAAACATTACCTCCATCATACCTTTCATATTCACAGAACCACTCCCTGTGGGGAGTCATATGAAAGGATGCACCAGAGTCAACCAACCATGCCTCATGATATGCATGTGTGCTTGAAGAATCCAAGTACACATCCCCTCCTTCTTCCTTGGATGTCTTTTCTTCTGTAGAATGATATTCTTCATATCCCTTCTTTTTCTCAACTTTGGATCTACACTGCTTCTTGTAGTGCCCTTCTTTTCCACATCTCCAACATACCCTTACAAACTTTCTGGGAGATTTAGATCTACCCTTAGACTTAGATCTCCCACTTGATAAATTAGATCTATTTCTTTCCTGGGAATGTCCTCTTGCAAATAATGCGTCTATGCTATGTCCTTACATATTCTTCCGTCTCATCTCCTCCGAAAACAAATATGAGACCACTTCCTCAAACTTCAAGGAAGTGGTATTAATACCTATGGCCACAACCAGACTATCCCACAAGTATGGTAAAGAACACAATAAACTGATACATTTATCTTCATCTGAAATTTTAATATCAATAGATACTAATTGACTTACCATGGTATTGAAGGCGTTCAAATGCTCTGCCACCGAGTCTCCATCTCTCATCCTCAGGTTATACAACTTCTTTCTTAGGAATAGTTTATTCACTAGGGACTTAGATTGATACAACTTCCCCAACTTTTCCCATAAATCCTTGGTTGTAGCTTCCTCTGACACATTTAGTAATACTGAATCAGAGAGACACAGTCGGATTGTGCTCTTTTCCTTCCAATCCAACTTTTTCCAGTCGTCTGCTGAAGTTCCTGTAGGTGCAGTACTTGGATCTACCGCGATCCACTGATCTCTGTCCACCAACAAATCTTCCATCTTGAGCTTCCACAACTCAAAACTTTTCCCATTAAACTTCTCGATCTCCAACTGCGAATTGCTTGCCATTTCTTTTCACCTGAAAAATCAATACCACAGATCTCCCACTGTAACAAGGCTTATCACAGTCCTGAGCCAAACCCTTGACCACAAAGACGTCCCCCTAAAGCCAATAAAGCTCTGATACCAAATGTAGATTCTAACCTTGTACAAGATCTACTGCAAATAGATATTTAGAAAAAGAACAGAAAAGATACAATGGCAAATACAAACATTACACAGAGAGTTTTCCCCTGGAAACCCAAAGCGAGAAAACCAACATATTCTATATTCATTCATGTGTGATACATTGTTTACAATACAATATACATATAGGAGCCAACGACATCCAAAACTCAAACCCAATGATCTGGATTAGTCCAAAACCCTAATTCCTTAACCAGAAATAGAAAACCATCGACAAAAACCATGTGCCGAAAAAGCTAAATACGTGACACGTTTCCCAAGGAAGGTGACACTTATACTCGTGAAAAGAATATAACACATACCCAACAACTTCTTCATCCAAATTTGTCTTATTAGGAGATAATAAACTCAAAATTTTTGGCACTAATAACTTGGAACATCATTCCCATGTCCATGTTAGTGTCCATGTTTACTCCAAAAGAAAAGTTAATACACTAGTCATGACACAAAACTACCTTTTGTTTTTCCTAATAGTGTCTCAAGCACCTATTGCACTTGAGAGGCTACACACATTTCTACATAGATTGGTTAGAGTTGACATTCATAGAGTACAGGTCCCTACTAATCTAAGTCAAAACTACTTGTGGTTAACGAGCTTAATGTCATTAATTTAGGCATGTAGTTCATGGATGTGCTTTACTCATGTTATCATGAAAGGGGGTAGTTTCTTGATGTTAGGTATGAGTTCTTAACTTCAACTTCCTCAGATTACTCAATTATCTGTTTTTACCCTATCGTTTTTCCTAGTCTTTCATAAAGAAAACAAAGGATTTCTTCTCTTTTCTTCATCCAACTTTAGATTAACCGTTTCACCATAAAATGTGTTATTGTGGATCTGGGATCCATAACCAACCTCATGCACACCTTATGCCTAGAGAAAGTGTGGCTTACTCACTAGTTTTTCTATAATTTTGGTGAAATTGCATCAACCCTACTTTGCAAGATCTCCCTACCCATTTTTGTATCTAATTAAATTATCACTTGAAAGCGGTATCCTTACTTAGACATATTAGTTATAACATTCTTATTGTCCTCCCATGGTTTGATTAGTAATGTGTGTAGTGATTTTCACCCATCTTTGGAGAACTTTAGTTCTTTTGTGAAATGGATGTGTACATAGTTAGAGTGAGCCAAAGTCCCTTGGAACCTGCTTATAATAAGCCAATTTCACTAAAACCCATGGCCAATCGAAGATTCCCCACGTTAACCCTACATTCAAATCAGTTTGAGGAGTTCCATGTCAGACTTGTTATCCAAGACTTCTTCTTTGGTCTAATTGAATGGAGAAACATATCACCACATAATAGTCCTTAGTCTATTGTTAGGGGTCTTCCTCTCTCACTTGAGGAGAGCTCTCACTTTTTAAATTTGTTATCAATTAATAAGTCTCAAGTCCTGTATTCTCTATATATTTCCCCCTCATAAATTTCATCCACTCTCGTGTCACAACCTACCATTGTTGTTTCACACTCTAGAAAGTTTTACCATATGAAGTCTAGTGACTTAAGGCAAGATGTCATGATATATACCCAATGGCATGTAAATTGTTTTCTATATTCTTATATTAGGTTCAATGTCAAAATTTCCCTTCTTGGTTACAATTTAATACTTTTTACCCATAAAACTCCAAATTTTCACAAAACATGACCTAGGACATCTATTGGTTTGAATGCTTTAAGAATCTCACATTCTATAATTTGGGAGCTTCCATTTGTAACACCATATCCTCATCAACACTCACACATAGTAAAATATTTAAATATGCCTAGTAAATAGGTAGACATTTTAGCATCAACAAGCAAGAAAGATGAGTAAAATGTCAGTTGTACTTTTTTTATTCATTTACATTTTTTAGATTGATTTTTACTTTTTTTCCAAGTAACATATCTCGAGAGAAACCTCTCGGGAACTTCCCCTCATTCTGAGGATGGTACCCAAGTTAAACCTTATATTATTCAAGGAACAAGGCTAGGTCAATAACCCATGGACAAAACATATATATCTCATCAAAAATTGGCTCACTAGGAGAAAACATGTCACAAAGCAGGATTTGAACCCAGTTAGGGAGGGTGACAATTTTTCTCACAATCACTCGAGCTACACCCCATTGACATAAATAAAAATTTACTTATTTACCTTGATATTTTTATTTGTATCATGTTTTTTCATTGTTCTCCCATACAATTACTCAATTAAGGAAGGCAGGGATATTTATAAACACACTCAAGCAATAAGAGAGGAACAAAGTCACTATAAGGGTATCATATTTAGACACTCAACAAACAAGCCACCATCAAATTTTAGTTACTTGATTGAGGAAATTTTAGTTGCTTGACCAAAGAGAGAGGGAGATCAAGGGTATTTTAGAACACACTTGACCAACGAGAGAAGAAATTCTAGTTACACGAATGACTGTAGGGAGGTTAAGTAATGTAGACACTTGATTATCTATAGAAGGGAGATTGCAGAACGAGCTCAATTGACTAGGCAGATGGATGCCTTAATACTATGGATATGCATATATATAAGTGTGCTTGTTAGTCACTTGTAACTCAACAATGAAACTCCTAGAATCATCTTCAACATGAGTACAAAACCATTAGATGAATTGTTGATGGCATTTCTATAAATAGATAGTTGTTTCTCATTTTTTGTCATTCTGAGTTTTTTTACATTATCCAAGCAACCTAATTTTGCCTCTAAACTACATAACCCCCTCTTAACTACATGTGCACCCATCACATGTGTGTCATGAATATGCTTGGGGGTATAGAAATTGAAACTATCCAAAGAACCTAATTTGAATTTCCATTGCTGACCTCATATACACTTAGTAGTATTTGGGTTTTTCAAGTTGAGCATTTTTCTTTCTAACTAACCCATTTCAAGTACTTGTTGGGGTGTCACTTGGTTTGCAACATACATTGATACACATATACATGTTTATCTTTCCATTTCTCCATCTCGTTTCACACATACATACCTTCTCACTTCATTTTCCTTCATTTACTTTGTCTTACCTATAAAACCATGCCCACCTTTACCTCACATACACACATTCACGGGCTTGGAAACACGCAATTAACTTAAGAATTTGGTGGTTAGAAAAGTCTATGTCTACCTTTCACCTAATTATTGAAGCTTAATCAACTAACTTGTTTGAAGCGGATACTATCAAGGCTCATTTTCAATTACATATGATGTTATCTACATGGCCTATCGGGGCATTAGTTGGCATTCAAAATGTCCTTACCTTGTCTAACAATAAATCAACATGTCATTCGGTGACTCTACTGGGATGCCAATAGTCACTCATTTTCTTACCCTATCTAGCAATGGAGCTTAAGGGTGCATCCATGCAATAGTGTCATGGTGTCAATTAACACTAATTTTCCTTGCCTTGTCTTGAAATGAGGATCCTCCAACACCAATGTCTCATTTTTCATACATTACATTATCATTATTATGCTTAAAGCCTTGGAAGTCGTCGAAATAAACTTATCTAATGTAAATTTACAATCAAACTTAATGCTTGAAAGGGAACACCTTTATGCCTATTAATCTCCAACATCATAAATGCTACATCCATTCACATTGCTCTTAGTCACTACAACTAATATCTCTATAAGAGAAGGCTCATCATGGATTGAACAGATAAGACTCTTTCATCACACCTCATACAACAACAAGAGTGAATGAACCCTCGTCATCGGTAAATTCAAGTATGGTTCCTTCCTTTATTTTTCACTTCAACACTTTACATGTCTTTCATTCTTCTTTTTCATTTCAACACTCTGCATTTTTTTTCTTTGTTCATGTGGTTGGGAGAAACTTATACACTTGATATATCCTCAACACATGTGTCTTCTTATGTCAAAGGGGAAAACATAATAGTAAAACTTGGAATTGTCACACAATCACAATTGCACTAGACATACATGTCTACTATCTATGTATATAAATACTACACAACTTTGTGTAAGAGTTTGACTTGATTTTTTCAGAGTCATTCTCGTCTCATCTTGTATGTTCTAGCCCTTTCCTTTTGTGAGCGATTTTATCTTGGTATTTTTTTATTTAGAGAGTTCAGATCCCTTAGAGTTGGCCAATAGAACACTTGAAACCACTTACTTAACACTCTTAGTTATAAACACATCCCTAGTAGTTCCACTTTCAAATGCCCTTGTTAGATCCACACTTCCCACCCGTTGATCCACCCTCGTAATCTTAGTTAAACTAATAACAAAGTTTCCAACTTGATGAGAACTCTCCAGAGTTCTCATTTTTCTATAGGTTATATTTAGTGGCTATTTTTACCCTCATTTTAAAAGTGGTGCTACCAGTAGCACCCTTTTTTGGGGCGGGTGCTTAAAATTGTGACTTGTTTGAAATCATGACCTTGAAAATCGATACCAATACAAAAAATTTACCCTTGAATCAAAAAGTGATGCTTCCAACAGCACCAATTTTATTTTTCGATTTAAAATTACTACTTAATTGAAATTGTCGCCTTGACAACTGCTACCATCGCAAATAAAAAAAATAAAATTGACTCCTAAATTGAAAACTTAAAAAATTGTTTATTATTATTATTACTATTATTATTTATATTAAGAAAAAAAATACTCTCTAAACAAGTTTGTAACGTCCCCGACCACCAACAGACCAGGTAACGCTACCCAAACACCCTTAACTTTTCACTTTATTGCTCTTATACCAATTTGTAACATCCCCAACCACCAACAGGTAAGGAAATGCCACTACTCAGATGCTGTACTTAGCTCCGAGACCAAACTGTAGCATTCCCGGCCAACACAGAGACCGAGTAATCCTACCACTAAGAGAATATACACTTATATATATAACATGCATTTTAATCGGGATGATTTTAATTATGGAAATTTATTTTAAAATGTAGAAACATGGGTGAATCTTACTAATCCTTTATATGCCAACTATAAAATGTTGGCAATATTTTTTATAAAAAATTTCAAATTTCTAAGGATTTTATATAGTTTTTATAAAATTTTGGCAATTTTTACGGTAAAATAATTTTATCCTATAAAATTTGGGCGAATCATTTTTAGAATAGTGATTTTTTTTTTGGGAAAACCATGGAAAATTAACCCATGAGTGAAATTTAGCCCCTAAAATCATCCCTGCATTTTAATTGAAATTAAACACATAACACAGAGTTACTGTTACCATTCAGATTCAAACAAGATTAACAATAAATTTACATGCAACAGAACACATGATAACATTCAAGCATCAGTATCACAAACATGCATAACGTATAAATTAAGCACATAATGATACTTATCTTTTCAACTGGAGTAACACCACCAACTACGTGCAGGCCTTCCACGAACCTCCCAACCTTTGACCACATTGCTCATCACTCTCAGCAGTATTTCACCCCTAATCTGGGACTAAGCTCCACCAGGAACGAGAGTCCTAGGCTAGGCAAGGTCAATAGGGAAGTCACACAGTGAAAGAGAAAGGATTTTCTCCCAGGAGCCACTTACGCCCACTGCTCACAGAATTTCATTCCCACATGCCTGTCCCACCCCAAGAGTATACACCTTCACTGTCACACAATACATCGACTGCTTCACCTCCCTTGCCTTGAGCTTTAGAAATAGGCCGAACCGGAATTCTGAGAGCTCTGTAGTAGCCACAGGACCCCTTCCAGGAGTTTTCACTTCCTCAACACACTCTCTCACCTGGAGGGAGTTTCTCACAGGCTTGACAACCTGCCTCTTCAACCACGGGTTACGCCCACTTCTCACAGAATCTCATCCCCCACATGCCTGTCCCACCCCAAGAGTATGCACCTTCACTGTCCCATAGTCCATCGACTACTCAACCTCCTTTTCCTTGGGCTTCAACAACAAGCTAGACCATAATTATCAGAGCTCTGTAGCAGCTATGAGACCTCGTCCAAGAGAACTCTCCTCCTCAACACACTCTCTCACCTAGAGAGAGCTGCTCACAAGTTTGACAACCTGCTTCTTCAACCAGTCTTCGACTCAGATCCAACAAGGTGAGGACTAAAACAACTGGTCAACACCACTCAGGAAAAACAAAAGGCAGCAACCCAAAACCGTTCAGGTACAGACTCGTCTTTGCAAAAGCGGATAGGCTAGGTTCACGGAAATACACAGGCCAGTTTCACGGTTCTGGCTTTCAGAATGCGTGGTTCTCCATAGGTCCAACGCATAGCAAAACGGGTTCAGACGGAGGATAGGAGAATGGAAGAACAACCCCCAACACGAGTTGACTCATGAATTTTAACTGCATGCGCTCAGGTCGACACTTGTCTTCCTGGAGTCGCATGAGCTCCACTTAGCACTTGTTCCCTTTCCCCCCAGGAACTTAGGATAAAAACATGTCTTTCACACAACTTTTGGAATAATAATAAATTATTATTCTCAAGGACCTAAGCCCCTAATATTAGCCCCTCTTTTCAACCTTTCAACCATCTCTCCCTTAACCAGCCTTGTGGAAGCTTAGTCCCCCATCACTCTTTCTTCATGGTCGGTGTGCACGCAGTGATGTTTTATATTTTATTAATGATCTACATAATTACATATACAAAAATCAGGCTCATGGCCTTTAACACTTAGGCTCTCCAACCTAATAAACACATAATCCCACCATATTATCAACACTCGGCTCACCAACCTACAAAACATGTTTACAATTCATAAATACAACAGGGGCTCGTCCTTGGGGATACTACAATCCCCTCCCCTTATTTTTTCACTGTCCTCAGTGCAACATTTACACAACATCAACAAGATTTCCAAAATTTTCAAAAAGATGCGGGTATTCTGCCCGCATAGCATCCTCATGCTCCCATGTTGCGTCCTCAGGACCGTACCAGGTCCATTGGACCTTTACAAGCCCCATGGCTTGATTTTAGAGTTGTTTTCTCTTCCAGTCCAATATGCGCACATGATGCACTTGCAAGATGCCTTCTTGCTCCACCTGAATCACATTCCAATCAATAACATTATTAACATCATGTATATATTTCTTAAGCAATGAAACATGAAACACATTATGTACAGTCATGGATGCAGGTAATGCAAACATATATGCAACTGGTCCAATCCTTTCTAGGATTTCAAATGGACCACAAAATCTGGCTGCCAACTTCGAACAGTTTCCCAGCTTCAGGGAACTTCTGTTGGATTTCACTTTCAAGAAAACATGATCACCCACTTTAAACTCTCTGTGGGTTCTGTTCTTATCAGCATAAATTTTCTTCCTATCTTGGGTAGCCTTCAAATTCTATTTAATTTTTTGCATTTGCTCTTCCATTTCCTTGAGCAACTCTGGCCCAACCACTGCTCTATCAGCTGGGTTATCCCATCTTATTGGAGTGTTGCACTTTCTGCCATAAAGTGCTTCAAATGGGCTCATCTTCAATGATGCTTGATACCCATTGTTGTAGGCGAATTCTACCAAGTGTAGGTAGTCTTCCCATTTAGATGGTTTGTCCATCACATACATCCTTAGCATGTCTTCTATTACTCTGTTCACCCTCTTTGTTTTTCCATCAGACTCAAGATGATAAGCAGTGCTGAAGTTCAGATTTGTTCTGAACCCCTTGAATAACCCTTTGCAGAATTTTGAGGTGAATTTCGGGTCTCTGTCAGACACAATTGTCTTGGGAACACCATGCAATCATGCTATTTACCTCATAAAGATATCAACAACAGTAGTTGCTTTGTGAGTAGTCTTCATTGGAATAAAATGGGCATCTTTCGTAACCTTGTCCACCACCACCATGATTGAATCATGCTGCTTGCCTGTTCTGGGAAATCCTGTGATGAAATCCATTGTCACTACCTCCCACTTCCACTCAGGAATGGGTAAAGGCTGTAGCAACCCTGTTGGGTGCCTATGATCATATTTAACCTTCTGACACTCCATACATCTGGCGATGTATTAAAAAATTTCTTTTTTCATACCTGGTCAAAAGTAATGGCTCTTGACTCCTGCCACAGTTTTCTGATATCGAGGGTGCCCAACATAAGGCACATTATGCATTTCTTTCAAAATCATAAGTTTCAATTCCTTGACATTAGGTACATAAACTCTATTTTTGTACAAGAGTGTTCCATCACTTCCCAACTTATACTCTTCCACTTTCTGTAGCATCTTACCTTGCTATAGCTTTGCTACCAACTCCATGTACTACAAATCTGCATTTGCAGCTTCCAAAATTCTGCCCTTAATTTCAGTTTGGTACATGCTAATGGTTGTATCATGTAGTTCATGCACTCTCCTGTTGAGTGCATCAACCACTTTGTTCTCCTTTCCTTTGATATGCTTGATATCAAAGTCATACTCACAAAGGAATTCCAACCACATACTCTGCCTAACAATCAAGGTTGGTTGATCAAACAGATACTTCAGACCGTTATGGTTTGTCCTTAGCTCAAATCTCTTTCCCATGAGGTAATGCCTCCATTTCTTTAGAGCGTGCACTATGGATGCCAACTCCAAATCATGAGTTGCATAGTTCTTTTCATGCTCTTTCAATTTCCTGGACTCATAACATATTACAAATCCATTATGGTTGAGGAATCCTCCCAGTCCTTCTTTGCATGCATCTGTGCACACTACGAAATCTTCATTAGGATATGCAATCCTTAGGATTGGAGCACTGGTTAACAACTGCTTCAATCACTGGAAGCTTCTCTCACATTCTTCAGTCCACTGAAACTTCTTCTCCTTCCTTTGCAAGGAAGTGATATAGTGAGATATCCTTGAGAACCCTGCAATGAACCTTCTATAATAGCCAGCTAGACCCATAAAGGATTTGACTGTTGTCACATTCTTTTGCGCTGACCATTCTTTGATGGCTTTTATCTTTTCAAGATCCATAACTATCCCATCCTTTGAAATGATATTCCCCAAGTAATGGATCTGCTTTTGATAAAACGTGCACTTGCTCAACTTGGCATACAATTGGTTCTCTCTTAGCACTTGCAACACCATCCTCAGATTTTTTTCATTCTCTTCCTCTGACTTGGAATACACCAGGATGTCATCCAAAAAGACTATGACAAACTTGTCTAGATATTCCTTGAATACCCTATTCATTAAACACATAAAAACAATGGGTGTATTCGACAAACCAAATGGCACCACTGTGAATTCATAATGACCATACCTTGTTCTGAAGGCGGTCTTACTAATGTATTCATCCTTTATTCTTATCTGGTGATATCCTGCTCTAAGCTCTATTTTCAAAAATATCTTAGCATCTTCAACTGGTCAAAGAGATCATCGATCCTCGACAGAGGATACTTGTTCTTTATAGTCACTTTGTTCAACTATCTGAAATCGATGCACAATCTCAATGTTCCATCTTTCTTCTTCACGAACAGGACCGGGGCTCCCCAAGGTGACACACTTGGGCATATATACCCCTTCTTCAGAAGCTCTTCAAGCTGCAATTACAGTTCTTTCAGCTCTGGTGTACTCATTCTGTAAGGAGAGTTTGATACTGGAGTTGCTCCAGGCATCAAGTTTACAGAAAAATCAACATCTCTCTTCGAGGGTAGTCCTGGTACCTCCTGAAATACATCTTCAAACTCCTTTAGTATTGCACGGTCTTCGATATTTGACACCTTATCCTCAGGTGATTCCTCCAAGTGGGCTGCAAATAATTGACAACCTTTCCTGTAACACTTCTTCAGTTGCATTGCTGAGATTTCTCTGATAGCAACAACTCCGAGAATTCCTTGGACTGTTTTCCTATTTCCTTCCTTATCCAGGAAAGTGAATGCCTTGTTATGAAAATCCAATATGGCATGGTGTTGGTCCAACCAATCCATCCCAACTATACAGTCATAAGAACCTAAAGGCATAATGTTCAATTCAACTCTTGTGCTCAGTCCATTCATGCCCAATGGACAAGACTCAACCAATTCCGTAACCTTTCTCTTGGTTCCTATAGCCAGCTACACTAACTAATATTTTCCATGTTTTCTTCTCGACAATTGCAAAATTTCCACCACTCTAGGATATATATAACTATGACTAGCCCCTGAATTAATTAAAATAGTAAAGGCATGGGTGTTGATCATACCTTCCACTTCAATCATGTGCGACTAATATTCTGCTTGCTTGTTGTCCAGGGCTGCGTATATTCTTGTTATTCTACTGCTCATGTCCTCCATTGTTTCAACCTGCTGAACATTGTGGAAAACTCTCACTTTGTCATTTCTGTGGGGGCAATCTCTGTACCTATGGTTTCCTTAACAACCCCAACATTCCATAGGTGGCTGTCTTGGCATTTTCCCACCCACTTCAACCTTCTTGGGCTCTCTAAAAGATGGTTGTCCTTGAGGACTGTTCCTGAAAAAAGGGTGGCTTAGCTCCCTTCTTCCTCTGATCCATCTTGAAATTCTTCTTGTTTTCCCAAGCCTTCCGGAAAGTAGGCTTTTCTCTTTGCTATTCACATAATCATTTTTCTCTCCTTATAGTTTCTTCCATAGTCTTAGGGTAATCATATTCGATCTTGTCACCGATGGAAGGTGGCAGTCCACTTAGATACCTTTGAATCTTGACAGTCTCATCTTTGATGAACATAACATACTTCAACAATTCCAAAAACCTTTGCTCATATTCATCAATGGTCATGCTGCCCAGCTTGAGTTCAAATAACTCTTTCATCTTTCGGTCATAATATCTTTTAGTCAAGTATTTCTTTTTGAAATACCTCTTGAATTATTTCCAGGTGACATCCTTCTCTTTAATGTGTTTGACCTGCACCAGTTGATCCTACCACATGGATGCTTTTCCTTTTAGTTGATAAATTGTAATTCTTCCTTCAGCATGAGAGGAATAATTCTGCAGTTGGAAATAATTCCTCATGCCAAGAAACCATGTCTCGACATCTTCCTCCTTCTTGTGCTCTCCATCAAACGTAGGAGGCTTAATCTTGTTCATTTCTCCCTTCATCTCATCCACTCTAAATATTCTGTTCTTTCTGGAAGGAGATGGGCTTGAACTACTGTGTGCTCTCCTCTTGGAGTGACCTTGGAAGTGATGATGGTGTCTACTAACACTCCTTGATCTTCCTTCCTTCTTAGGGATCTTGCGACTCCTTGTTTTTATTGAGTCACTCTCCTTATCCAACTTCTTTTCGATTCTCTCCAAACTCTTCATCAAATTTAAGTTAAATTATCCCTGTCGATCCTTGGCTTTCATGAGATTTTTGTTATCTGCTCAGTGAGCTTGGGAATCTTTTTTCAATTGTTCAATGATTTTCATCATATGCCCTTCCTTATCTATATATTCTCCATGCCCATTGGAGTTCGATCCTTCAACTCCCAAATGGTCATCCATTCCTTTTACTTCATTCTCTGAACTGGAAGCATTCTGTGCCTCCTCCATTTCTCTGCACTTAGTGGCAATTCAATTCAGTTCTGACACTCGTTAAACTCTGCAAACACAATGTGCAGTCAATCGAAGTTGGTCAGGTCATAAATCCTTAACAATTCTCACAGTAATCATAAGCCAATCTTATTTAAGAAAAACGTTCATATTTCATTTTCTTTCCGAGATTTTCTGTGTTCTGCAATAAATTTTGGGCACTAGCCCCTTCCTTTCAGTCCCCAACCCATGCGATCACGGGCCATGACCAAGCATTATATCACTAGGTGCTTACTCGAGCCTTCAGGCCTTCGAAAGATTCCAAAGCACCACACAACAATCCCTTAGAGTTCCATATTACCGAACTCACAAAGTAGGGTGGACCAACCATCCACGTCTACTCAGCATACGACGACTGACACTTACTATGGAACTTCAGGCGTTTGAGTTCCATAACTTTGGGTCTTTGGGACTTCAGAGCTTCGAAGGATCTCGCATCTGCACCTCCAAATTGCTAATCTCCGAACATTCCCAATCACCTTTGGTGAAGTCATTACGTCACATCACTTAACTTTTTCCAATTGCGGGGGCATGCAATGGTGGTTTGGAGCAACCTGCCTTTTGTCCCACAATTCTTCTGACGTTGACATGTAACCCCTCGGTGAAACCGTGGTTTGGATTGTAGGACCACCTTGGAGAATTAACTCCCATGCAACTTGGGTCCCCGCAATGCCTCCTAGCCATCGATCTTGATGTATCATGATCAATGCCAGTGTGGGTCCTCTGACCTTTAACTTCGTTATGTAACCTCGAGTCCCACTAACCATGCTCATATGGAGTATGACGTGGTGTAATACTAGAAGTTTACTCGTGGCCCAATCAGATGGGTGTCACACGTCACGTTCCATATGGAATTTCAATCTTCCAGAGGTTCGGAACCCACTTATACATGGCACACAACCCATGTGTCCATGTCAATCCAAGTGACGTCATCATGACTCAGTACTTCGGCTCTTCGGGAGCTTTCGCCATTCACTACTGCGTTTGACCTTTTAACATTGGCTTGATCCAACGATCGAGCTCTCCTCCCCAGATCTATGGTGTAGATACACTTTGAGGCTTCGGAGCTTCGGGCTTCAGCCTTTCTATTATTCTACACCTGACTTCACCGAAGTCGTGAAGTCCGAGGGCTTCCAGGTTAACCCTTCTGCACCCTCTCTAGATATGATGGTCGCAAAGGATTTTCCTTCCTTCCAAACAGATCCTACGATGTAGAACATACTTTGTTACTTTGCGTATTTCCAAAGGAATTCACGGCTAACTGCCTCGCAACATTACTAGATCTGATGGTCATGAAGGATTCTCCTTCTCCTGAAAAAATCCTAAGGTCCACATTACTCTGCGGCCCAATACCACTTGTGTCATGGTTTTATGAAAACGCTACTCCTCCTAAGCTTCGTAACAGGGACAAGGTAACTTCTTGGCACTCAGGAAGGTTCTGAGGTTCGAAATTGGTCCTCCAGACACAATTTCCTCTTGAAACCTTGGGTCCAATGACCACTTATCCAGCCCATTCAGGATCAATGTTTGAAATTTTGTCCATTCCGACAACAATTATTTTCCAAAAATTTTGCTTCAACTACCACTAACATAGCCCATCCAGGCTCAATGTTGAAACCATGGCTTTGATACCAATTTGTAACGTCCCCGGCCACCAACAGACCAGGTAACGCTACCCAAACACCCTTAACTTTGCACTTTACTGCTTGGATACCAATTTGTAACATCCCCAACCACTAATAGGCCGGGCAATGCCACTACTCATACATTGTGCGTAGCTCCGAGATCAAACTGTAGCATCCTCGACCAACACATAGATCGATTAATGCTACCATTAACAAAATATACACTTATATATATAAAATGCATTTTAATCGAAATTAAACACATAACACATAGTTACTGTTACCATTTAGATTCAAACAAGATTAACAGTAAATTCACATGCAACGAAACACATGATAACATTCAAGCATCAATAGCACAAACATGCATAACGTATAAATTAAGCACAGATTGATACTTATCTTTTCAACTGGAGTAACACCACCAACTACGTTCAGACCTTCCACGAACCTCCCAGCCTTAGACCACACTGCTCATCACTCTTAGCAGTAGGTCACCCCCTGAGCTGGGACTAAGCTCGACCGGGTAAGGGATTCCTAGGCTAGGCAAGGTCAATAGGGAAGTCACATAGTGAAAGAGGAAGGATTTTCTCCCAGGATCCACTTACGCCCACTGCTCACAGACTCTCATTCCCCACATGCCTGTCCCACCCCAGGAGTATACACCTTCACTGTCACACAGTCCATTAATTGCTTCACCTCCCTTGCCTTGGGATTCAACAACATGCCGAACTAGAATTCTTAGAGCTCTGTAGCAGCTATAGGACCCCTTCCAGGAGTTCTCACTTCCTCAACACACTCTCTCACCTGGAGAGAGTTTCTCACAAGCTTGACAACCTGCCTCTTCAACCACAGGTTACAACCACTGCTCACAGACTCTCATTCCCCACATGCCATTCCCACCCCAGGAGTATGCACCTTCATTGTCCCACAGTCCATTGGCTGCTCAACCTCCCTTGCCTTGGGCTTCAACAACAAGACGAACCAGAATTCTCAGATCTCTGTAGTAGCTACGGGACCCCATCCAGGAGAACTCTCCTCCTCAACACACTCTCTCACCTGGAGAGAGTTGCTCACAGGCCTAACAACCTGCTTCTTCAACCAGTCTTCGACTCACATCCAACAAGGTGAGGAAATCAACAATTGGTCAACACCACTAAGGAAAAATAGAAGGAAAAAACCCAAAATGGTTCAAGTACAGACTCAGCTCTGCAAGAGCGGATAGGCCGGGTTTACAGAAATACACAGGTTAGTTTCACGGTTCTGGCTTTTAGAATGCATGGTTCTCTAGAGGTCCAACACATAGGCAAAACAAGTTCATACAGAGGATGGGAGAATGGCAGAACGACCCCCAACAAGATTTGAATCATCAGTTTTAACTACATGCGCTCAGGTCGACACTTGTCTTCCTGCAGCCGCATGAGCTCCACTTAGCACTTGTTCCCTTTTCCCCTAGGAACTTAGGATAAAAACATGTCTTTCACACAACTTTTGGAATAATAATAAATTATTATTCTCAAGGACCTAAGCCCCTAAGCTTAGCCCTTCTTTCCAACCTTTCAGCCCCCTCTCCCTTACCCAACCTTGTGGAAGCTTAGTCCCCCATCACTCTTTCTTTGTGGTCGGTCTGCACGTAGCGATGTTTTATATTTTATTAATGATCTGCATAATTACATATACAAAAATCAGGCTCCTGGCCTTTAACACTTAGGCTCTCCGGCCTAATAAACACATAAGCTCACCAACTTATCAACACTCAGCTCACCAGCCTACAAAACATGTTTACAATTCATAAATACATCAGGGGCTCGTCCTTCGGGACACTACAAAGTTTAAAAATAAAATAAAATTGTATAACACAAATTAAAAAGAAAACAACATAAAAAAATATATCAAAAACAAATTGAAAAATAAAATAAAATAAAATGAANACCAAAAAAACAAATAAAAAAAAATGATTAGAAAAAAAAAACAAGCTAAAAAAAATGGGGAAGGAGGGGGATGCGTGGGGATAGGGGTAGGGGTTATTCCAAGAATATCCCTCTTTTGTTTTTAAAACTTGTTTGCAATTTTTTTTTAAATGTAAATTAGAAATAATAATAATAATAATAATCAATAAACAAATTTTCAAGTTTTTGTTGTATGTGTCGATTTTAACTTTTTTATTTGCAATGGTACCAGTTGTTTAAGTCACAATTTCAATTAAGTAGTAATTTTAACTCCAAAAAGAAATTGGTGCTAGTAAAAGCATCTATTTTTTATTTAAGGGTCAATTTTCTTCAATTGTATTGGTTTCCAAGCCGCAATTTCAAACAAGTCAATTTTAACCAATCTCCCCAAAATGGGTGCCATTGTTAGTGCTGCTTTTTGAAACATGGGTTGATTTTGGTGTTTTTGCCAAAAACATATGTGTTTTTGGGGTTAGAGTTATCATTTTGAGGTCACAGTTCTCATTAAGTTGGTAACTATGTTTAACCTTGCATCTATCATCACCCCACTAATTTTGTTGTTTAGTCGGAGTGCACAACTCTATCGATGTTGTCACTAGAAAACGTGCTTATTGGCTTGACTAGTTTTTATCTTCTTGTTAGATGTGCAAGTCTACTGTGATTGTTGTGTGTTTTTTTGTTAGAATGTACAACTCTATCATTATTTTGTACTATGGAGAATGTTCATTGTTGAGTGCACAATGAAACGCTCTTGAGTGCACTTTCTACATGCCTCTTATTGTAAACGATACAATCATTTTTTTCCTCATTTTCTTTAAAAAAAATTCAAATCATGATAGACTCCTTTGATGATTGGAGTGTTCATCTCTTAGGGTATATTATGGTTTTCAGGTTTGGCACATGGATTCTCCTTTAACCCTTCTTTCCATTCAATGAAGGCTTCTAAGGAGGTTTTGTCCATTCATCTTGGTTGACACTGCTTATGTGCCCTAACACCATTGTTTGAGGTTGATTATGATTCCTCTATGACCTTGAATATTGTATCTTACAAAGTTACCAAACATCTTGGCATTCACACTTTTTCCATCTTAATGTATAATTATGATATTCTCTTGGTAAGATTTGAGTATCTTCCACAACTATTATTGCTTAGTATCTATCAAATCATTATTAAGGGCTCAAGTTTGTGACATTTAGAAGCACTGTAATGTCCCCATTTTGGGACATTATAACATTACAGAGTGTTATGCCTACCAGAGTAGCCAGACAGGGGTGACAGAGAGTTCATGAGATATTGAGGGTTTTTACTGGACCCGACTTGCATCGTTCATCATCATGATCCATTCTGCATAGCTTGGATTTGGTTTCGTTACATTCTGACAATTTCCACAATTTTGAGTTATTATGGGTCATATCTTAATTAAATTCACTAAGAAGGTCATAATGGACATATTACTCAGAGAAACCTCTTAGTGTAATAACTCATCGGAATCAGGAAGAAGAGCATTATAGGATAAGATGATGAGAAGTGACTTTCAGTGGCTTGAGAAGCCATAAGGATGGATAAATCACTTTTTAGAGGTAAAATGGTTAATTAATTAATTAATTAAGTGATTTAATCAAGGAATAACAAAATAAAGTAAAAGTCACTTGGAGGGAAAAGGTCAACAACGAATTAGGGTTTCAACAATGAATTAGGGTTTAGGAAAGCTATAAGAGAAGGGTCAACGACCTAATTCATCATTATGCAAATTATGACTTGTCATTGAGGAGAGAGGCGCATCTCAGGAGAGATAGTTCAATGGATTCCAGGAGGAAGACACCAGTTCGTTGATTTTGGTGTTGAGAGACACACCCTAGTCACTGGGAAGATCACATAGGTCTTCCATCATTCTTCAACATTAGTTACATAGGGTTCAACAACAAATGCACACTTATCCAGGGTGAGGGCGCAGTTCTTGAGGAGGTTCAGTGGATTGACTTATCCCATCCAGGGAGAGTTCAGAGATTCCCCTTCGACCCAGTTGAGAGGAAGGCAAGGCACATCTTTTTCCTGGTTCCTTTTCAGATTCCGATGGAGGAATCATCTGGGGAACATTTTTCAGAGTTGAGAGTGCGACACTTTTGACAGACACATTCAAGGTTCCCGAGCGATCATCAGATTAGATCCAGGGAAACCCTTTCGACCCATTTCCCAGTAGGCCAAGGCGATTGTTTTGAGATACATCTCAGCTGATTCCGACGGTGGAATCACTAGGGTGCATTTTTCCAGTGAGAGAGGGGCGCATTCCCCCAGGGGGATCCATCTAGTGTCCAGACACACCAGCAGAGGGGCTAGTCAGTCATGAGGACTGATAGATAGAGCAGGGTGTACCATTTGCGACAGTTTCTAGGCCATTCCGAGAAGTTTAGCCACCGGGGCGAACTTTCCATACTTTCAGTAGTTACCATGCGAGCTGCCACAGTTCCAACTCATCCATTGACCCCGCAGTACTCATCTATTATCGGGTATTATATTTTAGTTTTCTTATTGTATTCCAACTAATATCCTTTTGTCATTTGATCTAACCGAGTGATTCATTTTATTCATCGACATTCGACATTTGTACTCCACAAAGATATCATAATATAAACTTTGCATTCTTTATCACATTTGTTATTTGTATGATCATTTATATGCTGTAAACCATTGATCCTACACACACATTAGCAACATTTCCTAGACTAGCCAAGTCAGGAACATTACAGTGGTATCAGAGCTGGTTTTCCTGCCAGCCTAAGGGGAAAATCAGATAAGGATGTAGATACATCATTACCAACGAGTGGATTGACAAGAGCACAGATGGAGCCTACACCCATTAGATGCAGGGAGCATTTCTATAGTTGCAAAGTGCATTGGAAGCCAAATCACCGATGCAGGGGTAAAGGGAAGGTGCACATTGTTGAGGTGCACTATGACAACAAGGATGAGGAGATGGATGTGAATGCAACCATAGATGCCTATTTAGAGCAGTCTAATAAGGCTAGTGACTCTTGCGCATATGAGGGACAGTTGGATGGACAAGATGATAGCGCATATCCTTCATCTTCCCCATCAGGTAATGTCGAGGATTCAACACTTCAGCATAGCGGTGACACTTTTGAGGATTTATATGTGTTGGCACTTAGACATGATGAGCTTAGGAGGTTGGATGACCTACTGTTGGGTGTAGACATGGATTCCAGGAAGTCATGTATGGAGAATGATGAGCTTCCTATGATGAGTGAGCCACATTTTTCATCTTCTCAATCACTTATGCTAGCCATGACACATTAGGATATCAGTGGCATTCCTGATATGGTAGAGGAGCCTTGTGTGGAGATTGTACACAAGGGACATATGGATCTGCATACCCATGAGGAGAGGTATGGCTTGGAATTAGTTGACCTTACACATACCTATCAGTATGAGGAGAGTGAGTCACCACTCTTGGATATTCCACTGATGGACCAGGTTGTGGAGACCGACAACTTGTTGGAACACTTACTCCCAAGATTGATCTACTGTGATGAGGATGCACTCCTTATTGGACAGGATGACCATAGCACGTGTCTCGACACATATGTATGGGATCCAAGCATAGAGGATATTAGTAGGGTGAGTGCACAGGATGATACCGTTAGAATATAGAAGATTGTGTGCTTGTTTTATCATTGACAATACCCTCGTCACCCAACCATAGGCCTAAGCCACCCTCCGAGCACCTTAAACTTGACTGAGAATTACTCCGGAAGAAAACCCTAGGCTAGATAGCCAAACAAGGTGTAGCACATCTTCCTCCAAGGATAATGCACCAAAAATAACTGATCAGATAGTCCAAACCCTAGCCAAGAGATAGTCCAAGCCAACACTGAAACTGCTAGCTGTAGCAGCTGCACCTGCAGCTCTCCTCCACACGTGCACACCAAAATGGGAACTGTAGTGCGCACCAGTTGCTGTCTGCAATTCTGAGATGTGTCAAATGAGAACTGGCACCCTGTATTTATACTGGTTCTTCTAGATTTGCTGGGGCCGACTTCTCCTTCTGGATACATGTCTGTTCAGTATATTATTATTATTTCTAGCCGACTTCTTCTCTTGGAGGCTAATAACCTAATATAAATTATCTTCTTGAGCCGATAAGACTTCTAGGGTTATTAGCCAACTCATTAGGGTTTTTTCTTTCTTTCCAGAGTCTTCTATTCTCGCCAGGTTCAAACGTGGAGGTAAATACCTCCCGCAACTACCATAATATTAACACTCCCTCCTAGCTAGGGAGGTATTACATGTAATGGTATTGAGCACAAAAACATACCATTTACCCGGTAGCATCAATATAGTCATCTAGACTATCTCATGACTAGATCATGAGTATCACCATCACCATCAACTGCGTCATCTCTCGAAACCATACTTCATCTGAGTAATTAGACATGATGCTGGATAAGTCACTCACACCATAGAGTGATACAAGAGCCATTCTTATAATCTAGAAGGGTAAATGCTATGAACTATTTTTCGTCTGGAAAAATCTCTATTCATCATTTGTCTAAATGATGATTATCTCCAATAAACTGCTGATAGTCTTCAAGGAAATTAGAATAAAAATAGAACACAACTGTGTCTATCCATAGTAGTACATAACTACAATCCAGTGGTTCACTACCACACCAAGTAACACACAAGTACTTGATCAACAACGTATAGTCACAAACAGTGGAACATATCCACTACAGTAGTCTTCATCTACTGTCATACAATCTTCATAACAAACATCTGATAGCAACCTGCATAGAAACAATGTTATGATATAAACTGAGTCATCTGGGCCAATATTTCACTCACATCTGTGAGCTCTGAAAGAATATCTGCCTCAGGAACAATGGAACATATCCACCACAATAGTCTACATCTATTGCCATATAGTCTTCATAACAAACATCTGATAGCAACCTGCACAGAAACAATGTTATGATATAAATTGAATTATCTGGGCCAATCTTTCACTCACATCTGTGAGCTCTGAAAGAATATCTTCCTCAGAGTAGAATAATGAGATATCTAGACTATTCTTCTCAAGAAAGGAAGAATAATTGTCCTGTCTTCTGAACATGGACCGTTCCCCACCCTAGGCCATTCTTCCTACACTAATCAAAGTGCACCCTGGAGAGAATGTATAAACCCTAAGGAATGTCTGTCCCTGATTGTTGAGCCTGGACCATTCCCCACCCTGGGCCATTCCTCGTACACTAATCAAAGTGTGCCCTGGAGAGAATGTATAAACCCTAAGGAATGACTGTCCGGACCATTTCCTCTGTTAACCACAAGAGGAAAATACTGTTCTGCATCAACCTCAAAAATAGACCATTCCTCATGTTAACCACAATGAGAAATCGCTGTCCGGCAAGGCAGACCAGTCTTCTTGAGTAACCCTCAAGAAGAGAGACTGCCCTATATCACTCCCCATGTTAACCACAATGGTAAGTCATTGTCTATGATACATCACCAATCAAACTACTTCCCATGTTAATCGCAATGGAAAGTGATTGTCCGTCATAAGTCTCAACCCACTTTCCGAACAGGAAAGCATTTGTCCAAGATGGACTATTTTTGAATTTTTAAAGATGAATGTCTTCAATAGTGTTTTCAGTTCTCCCTCCTAACTTGGAGAGTCATTTCTTCCTTTTCCAATAAGAAGGAAGTTGTTTCCACGAGCTCTAGATTGAGTACGCAAACTCTTTTATCTTGGATAGAAGTTTTACCAAAATGTCTGCTTGTCTGCTCATCTGTGGAGATATGTATTGGAGAATTATTTTCTCCTTTCTCGACTTCATCGTGGATAATGTAATGCTTGATTTCAAATGTACTTTTGTATGGAACACTGTGAAGGCTTTATGTAAATCTGAATAATAGAGTATATCATAGTTAGAAAGCTGGAACATATCTATGTGGCACTTCTTTTGTTATCATGAGATCTGATCTACTGAGTAGTCATCTTTATAGGAAATCTTCACCACGCTTCTGCTGTGCACTGGAGGTTATCCACCAAGTTATCTTCTTCTATCTGCATACGGGAGTTTCTTTCTGGTATGTCTCAAAGTATTGAGATTGCTTTTCATACGCTCTTTATTCAATTTCTCTGGAGAACATTCTTTGCTTTCATCTGATGTAGAACTCCAACTCATGGATGTTGCAGATGATATAATGACTTATGTAGAGATAAGTCTGGTTTAATGGAAAAAGTAATCATCATAGTCTTCTCCCTCCATCTGCGAGAACCTCTGGTTCTAGATTTTGCAATGCTTTCATTCATAAGTCTTCCATACATTGTTCTTCATCACAACTTTCAGTTCTTCTGCTTGATTTCTTTTAGTGAGTTCATATCAGGCTTGTAATCTTGTGATTCTTGATACAATGACTGGTTTTTCTGGTTCCTCTTTCTTTCTTGGAATCCTCATGTTCTTCTTCATGTTTTTCTTTATCTCTTGGGTCCATGGAGTTTCTTATAGATTCCATGCCCTAGAGATTCAACTTCTTCTTTTCATCATAGTATCACGGATCTGGATGGACAACCAAGAATACTTTAAGGCTTCTTTTCAAAGAAGTCTTCTTCTGCGGTTGAACTGAACACGTACTGTCTTTCATGGCCGCTACCATGGATATATATATATATTTCATCATCTTCAATGGATCATAGGATTAGCTCCCTCCTAACCCTTGCTTCATGTAAGAGTGCATATAATCGGCTCCCTTTGTCTAAATGAGTCCACGCTTTCATCTACATCCTTATTTTCTTCTGCAATATATAATTGGCTTTCTTGTCTAACAGAATCCACGCTTTCATCTTGTTGTTTTCTACAAAACGACATAATTCTTTTTCCAAATTCCTCTCGATTGCTGATTTATTTCTGCCTTTGCTTCTTCTAAGTCTCTTCATGATTGATTCGACTTAACATGCAATAGCTTCCACATGATTTGTATTTCATTCTTTCATGTGTATTATCTAATGATATCTATTTTCATCTTGTTTGTTCTTTCATAGGTATAGTTCTTCTTGGAACACATTATCTTCCAAGAGATAGATATACAAGATATGTATAGAGATGATGCAAACAAGATATGTACAGAGATGATGCAAACAAGATATGTACAAGAAATAAGAAGAGTGTTTTTACTGTTGGGTATGTGTTAGATTCTTTGCATGTGTGTGTGTGTGGGTGCGTCAGATACGATTTTTAGCGGATTTTGCTATTTTTAGCGGATTTGTAAATTAATCCTGGATTAAGGGATTAGGGTTTTGGTATCTACAGAATACCTAAAAACATTGTATATATTGTATGGCGAATGGTGAAATTCGATATAATGAAAATAAGAAAGGTTTTCCTGATTGAGGGTTTCCGGTATAAAATCTCTGTGTACTATGTGTATGAGCCATTGATTAATTTCTGTATTGCTTAAGAATCTATATGCATTGCTTTACTTCGCAGGTTTAAAAATTACATGTAGTATCAGAGCATGTTTTTGGCTTCAGAGGGACGCCTTTATTGCTGAGGCTTTGGCTCAGTCTTGATAGATCAAGTTTATCTTGGGTCTGTGATAAACCTGGGTTTAGTGGGAGCTTTTGCAGTGGAGATTCGAGTAAAGTAAGAGGAATGACGAGCTCATCTAGAATCGAGATAGAGAAGTTCAACGGTAAA
>ML824667.1:27019-37703 GCA_009831015.1 Picea engelmannii | reverse complement strand
CAACAAACAAGGAAATACAGTACAATAATATATCATCACTGAGGTAGGCATTCCCATACTCAGAATACAAATGACTCAAAGCATAAATGCCGACATGCGAAGATCCATGTCGAGTAAGACAAGTCATGGCCACCAAACATACATTGTGGATCCATGCCGATATGACTCAAATCTAAACATAGCCACCAAAAATACACTGTGGATCTATGTGTTAAAGACTCAAATTTGAACATAGCCACCAAACATACAATGCAGATCTATGCAACAGTACAAACTGAATATACTCCAACGCAACCTGAATCTGTCAGAAAAGATCCAGGGTCTTCATCTTCACCACTCTATAGTACGAATCTAACCATGCGAATACATGTGTCGAAGTCGAACATGGTAGAAACCACTTGATCACCGGTCATTAGTGTATACCGTTAACAAGTGTGAGGGAAATCACCATTAATGTCAATGAATCTCAAGGTACACTAGTACAATCCAACGAATGTGAATTAATGAGTTGAAGTTGAACACTCGACGGAATCTCCCGATCAGGGGTCAATAATGAAAACCCACTGTCCAAAGCGAGGAAACCTGCTATTGAGGCATGCAAGTTCAAAAGTACCAATTGGTTTCTAAGTCTAATTCATGGATAATGAGTTGAAGTCGACAGGAAAAGACTCGTCACAGGAGGGCCTTAATGTATCCCACATCAATGACACGAAACAGGTAACAAGATTTGATGTAGATCAGAGTAAAAAGTGATTCAGGACTGACTCAGGGATGGTCGACGCAATAAAAGGCTTAAAAATTGCAGAAATGGCTGATGCAATAGAAGGCTTTTCAAGTTGGACATATTTTTGAACATATTGACGACACGACAACTGTCTTGGAAAATAATGACTCAACAACAGGGATCACAGACCAATTTGTAATCTTATAAAGGATTATGACCAAGAGACGAGCGGATTTTCCAACTGAGACACAAGGCGAGTGAAAGGGTGTCATGTTCAAAAGTGACTCTTCCATGGAATACAGGTTTAGATACATTTCTTTCCCAATTTCCCCCCCACCATTTCTTGCGAGTACCTCTTTATTTTTATGCAAGCTTGAGGAGGATAACATATGCTTGTCAATTTAAGTTCATCCTTCAGATGAGTCCTTCGGAGTATGTTTAACGAACCCTAAGAAGGAGTGGTTCGGTCCCATTATGGGTCTTTCGATGTTTATTTAACGAGTCCAAAGATAGAAAACTTGAAGGTTTTTCATGATTATAGAGTTTGGAAAAACACTTAAAAGAGAACTCTCTCAGTTCCTTTTTTGTAAAATAGTCTGATGAGACCGAAAAATAGATAAATTATCGTCCAACAGACGCTTTCTTCAAATACTTTAACGAGTGTGAAAATAACAAGGTTGCTCGGCAATCTTTTTATGTTTAGAGAGTCTGAAAAGAGCTTAAAGGGAACTCCAGTGGGTTCCTTTTTTGTATAACCTTTGCGAGTCCGAAAAAGTGATAAAAGTATACTCGGTTACATTCTCACATATTTACGAGCACGAGAAAGAAAAAAGACTAAGCTCAGTAACTTATTCTCATGTATTAACGAGCATGAGAAAGAACAAAGACTAAGCTCGGGATTGTTTTCATTTTTACGCAAGCTTTAAAACAAAACAAAACTATGCTTGGACCTGGTTTCATTTTTACGCAAGCTTGAACCAGAGGAAACTATGCTTGAGGTAAGTGGTCTCATTTTTACACAAGCTTGAACCATAGAAAACTATGTTTGGACTTCCCAACACATAACACATGGATGGTTGGTACTTAGCCCGCAGCTTAAGAAACTAGCGGCTCAACTTCAACATGAAGTCCAGAGGCTGAGGCAAATGCCCCCCAAGCTTCGTTTCATCCAACTGCAAAGGAGAATGAAATGAAGCTTCAAATATTAGACGAAGGACTTGACTCAAATAGAGAGGAGGAAAACTACTTCATTTTGTAATGAGCTTGACACAGAAACAAGAACTATGCTCGTAACCTCTGTTTCATTTTTTAACGAGGTTGCCACAGAGACGAAAAAACTATCCTCAAGTGGTTTCATTTTTTAACGAGATTGAAATTAGAAAACTATGCTCAAGTCTGGTTTCATTTTTTAACGAGCTTGAAATCAGAAAATCATGCTCAAGGATCTCTGTTTCATTTTTTAACGAGGTTACCTCAGAGACACAAAAACTATCCTCGGACCTCTCTTCTTGATCATGGATTCCAAGAGGACAATGCTCTGGAATGACACCATGTCAAGGGACAAACTCGGTCATCGCTTCCAAGAGGTCTTCGCTGGAAGGAAGAAATACATTCTGGAAGGACACCATGTCGAGGGTCGCGACAGGAGTAAAGAGATCAGGCTCTAACAACCCTACGACAGGAGTAAAGAGATCAGGCTCTAACAACCCTAGCGAAGAGATCACCATGTCAACTACTGGATCTAAGTCGTCAGAAGTTGAAGCCATGGGCGACAACGCCACATAATTGACTTGCGACGGGGGTGATACCGTCTGCATATAAGAACCATTTAGGGAGGCAATCCAGGCGAGGTCAATGAATGAAAGTTGATCAACAGTCACAACCCGTCCATCGTGAGGGAAAGATATCACATGAAAAAGAGTAGACACAATAACTTTCATGGCATAGACATAATCTAGCCCAAGGAGTAAAGCAAAATCCAAGGGGTCTTAGACTACCATTACGTAAATAAAAATAGTTTTCCCTCCCAAAGTTACAGGAAACTGAGGAAGGGTCCCTAAAGGTTGACTGGTTCTTCTGTTAAAAGCTAACAGATTCTGTGTAACCAGCGCAAGCGGAGGACAACCCAAAGCTTGCCAAGCAATAGAGGACAAAATACTAACAGACGAACCTTCATCTATCAACGTTTGAGGAACGTCCCGACCAAAAAGTTGTACTGTAATCTGGAAAGGAATGTGAGAGGGAAGATGAGGTCTAGTTAGCACACCCCAATCAAAACAGATGGCCTCATTACTTGGAGGGGATTTCACGGGAGAAGGAGGAATAGCCCCCGACATGGTAGATTTTGTATTAACGAGAAAAACATGGGCAGTATTGGGTTTACTCTCTAGTGGGAGAGTAGGATCTACCGATGATGAGATCATATCGACCACTTGGGTTTCATTCTCCAAGGGGAGAATGGGGTCGACAGGTGTAAACGGATCGACGTCTTTAGTTTTTGTCTCTGAGGGGAGAACAAGATTGACCGAGGATGGTATCGGATCAACCACTTTGTCAACTGGTTCAACTAAGGACGTGACCAGATTGACGACATGATCAACTGGATTGACCGGTGAAGGGACCAGTGTGATCATTCCATAAACTACAGGTGGGTTGAGAGAAAGCTTGCGATAAGCGGCTGGGAGTTGAGGCTGTGAAACAGTCATGTCTTCCAGTAATTTCGAGGTTTTGTCCATACGAGGGAAAATATGATTTAGATGACTCCCTTTGCATAACATACATGGGAACTTGACTCTACTTTTCTTCTTCCCAACCGTATCATGACTAGTTGACGGGAGGTCATCAGTATGTTGTTCAGAGGCTGATGACATGGGTTGGTCAGGGTGTGTAGACCATACTTCTATAACCTTGGATAGACCAGGGCAATCCTTAAGAATATGGCTACCCTTACAAAGCCTGCAAGGGTACTTGGGCTTACGGGTTGTTTGGGTGATCTTGACATCATCAACACTCCCAGCACGGGTAACAGTAACTGGTTGTTTTCCAACATGTTTGACAGTGGTTGGAGGTTTTGACCCTTGTTTATCTTTCTTCTTCTTAATATTTATTTTCTTCTTCTTCTTATTCACCGAGTTACTAGCTTCGGAACTTTCACTCGACGAAGAAGATGAAATGGAAGGAGACCTTGCAAGTGAAGAAGGCGAAGAAGAACTTACTGGTGAAGAAGGTGAAGGATCAACATGAGGTTGATGCTCTTGGGGGGAAGTGCTTGTGACTGAAGTACTAACTGCATTCGGGATTACCTGAGTGGAAAACAACCATACCGGTAATCCAATAGTGAGACCTGAAAGACTCAAAGTAGCGATGTGAAGAGGACCAATGTTTCCATAGGAAGGAAAAATAAAAGGTTACCCTGGAGCAAGGGTTCCTTCATTGGTCATTCTGGGAACTGACGCCATTAAATGAATCCAACCTAGAGTCTGCTAGGGAAAACAAAGAACACACGCTAAAAATCTAGGAAGCAAGCAAACAAACAAAACCTTCTCACAATGAACACACTAGTTGGTGATGAAATCCAGCGTCGCGGGAACAATGTAAGAAAGGGATGAGATAGAGTGGGTGGAAAAGTTACGTTGACGACCTACTTAATGGACTTACACCCTGGTGCAAGCTCCCACACATAATCGTGGGTATACCCTCCAAGAAGCCCGAGTGAGTTTGGCCAACGTCGATTCCAGGTACCATGAAGACTTGCCCCTTCACAATCACCTCATGTAAAGAACCTAGAGAGATAGGCCACTAAGGTTACCAATTACTACAATGATGCCTGGGGAAACAGTCGACAGTTCGATCCACGCAAGGGCAGGGTATCTAGCCCAAAATCAACTCGAAAGGCTTCCACTCATCATTGTGGGTATACCTCTCAAGTGACCCCCATAATACGTGCAACCTCTACACCAAGACCAACAAAGCAGGGTGAGTAACTCTGTCAGTCTCAATGCGACCTCGTGATTGACCCTTGTGTTAGAAGGGCTTCCCGGGACAAAATGTAATAAGTGGATTTAACCGCTCCCTAACTCAAGATTCTATGTTTATTTGCAACTTTGGAAAGTTATCTTTCACACCTATTCCAAAGCCCTACAACTAATCTAATGTAGGTTTGCTACCAGAAAATATAAGAAATATCTAATTAGTTTTTATAAGCGCTTTATTTTATGGCTATCGTTACTCAAGAGGAAAATGGCGTGAACAATATGGTGTTTCGACTGACTCAAAAGTTATGCAAAGATATGAAGATGCAATCTTTTCATTTCGATGAAAGCTATGCTGCGAGAAGGAGAAAACATTTATCATTCCCATATGCACGATGTCCCAAAATATATTAAACTCATCAATATCAAGATTCTCAAGAAATGAGAAAAATGAACTGAACAACAATGCATGATTCATGCCCCCCCCGACCATGAGGGGGAATTTTTTTCATAATTCAAGATCAAAAAATGCCAAGAATCATGCAATTTCGCTACTTGAAATGCAAGGATGCCCCCAATCTAATATAAAACAAGAAATTAAATCTTTTTGTTTCAAAAATTTCACTAAAAGCAATAATGAACTTTTTTAAAACAAAGAAACCCAAACTAAAAGTTCTCTTTTAAAGAGAACTATTCAGAAGAAATCTGATCTTTCCCTAAACAATTCTAAAGAAAACACATGCTTTGTAATTGAAAGACACTCAAAGCAAGAGACTAATCCTTCAAAACCAAACAAAGCAAAGATGGATAAACACAACTCAAAGAATGTCAAGAATACTGTAAACAGATCAATATAGGCTCCAAAAGTTCAATTCAGCTGTTCAAAGCAAAACTGGGCATAAAAAAATGACAAGACCCAATCCAAAATTTTTTACAAACAAGTTTGCATGCTGGCAGTGTATTACAGTGCGAGAATCAAAGATTCTCGCAGGCTGAACAAAGGTTGACTGCGAGGGGTTCGCACTGGACTTAACACCAGGGTGCGAACTCAGGTGTTTCTCGTAGGCCACTAAAGGGTACAATGCGAGAATGCATGTAAACAAGCAAAAATTTGAAAAAGGACTAAATTTGAGTGAACTTTCAGATCCAGAGAATCTGGATGGATCTCCCACAGACTCAGAGACCAGAAAACAAGCAATTAAAGCAAGGGAAACTAGACTAACTAGGAAACAATCCATTCTCCAGTGGAGTCACCAATTTTGTTATCGAACTAATCGGTAGGTGCAAACACCAACTGATCTCCCTAGATCCACCTAGATCTAGAACAAAACACACCAGAACATGATGCTTTCCTTAAGTTTTAGATATTGAATTTACTAATCACCATCGCCATCCTAGCTCCATTCCAACCCTCATACAATGATGAACCTGCAAAAGAACGCAACCAACCAAAGTGATAGCAATAGCATAAATTCAATATAAACCTATGTATGTGATCAAGGAATCATAGAATAAAACACAAGCAACTTTATAGGAAAGAATCATATTATTGTATCATATTAAATGTGAAAGAGGGATTATAACCATGGCCTTGATGTCGTAAGGTCCCTTCCAACTGTCCTTCATTCTCGACACACTTTTTGCTCCAAGGATTCTGAGACCATGGATCTGATAGCTACTCACAATCTATCTTGACAAAGCAAATCTCAAAGCCACTCCAACCAAGCTAATAATTCCAAGCCAACCAACAGCTACAAGCTCAAAAGCTAACCAAAGCTAACTTTCTCCATGAGAACTCCTCTCCTTTTATAAGTTGAAGAGGATAAGGTGAGGAGGTTAGGATGATCACACTAAATCATGAAAGCGAGTAAGATCCAAACCATTCGGATGCCACCTCACCATAGAAGTTTCTCCTTCTAGAAGATTCGAGAAAACGCTTGTTTTTCCCACGTGTAGGCATTCTCGCACCCTACCTATAGAGCAACCTGCGGACATCTCGCACCCTAGCTATGGTGCAACCTGCGAGAATCAGGCATTCTCGCACCCTGCCTATATAGCAACCTGCGAACTTCCTTTTTTACAGGGTTTTTACAAGGGAAAATGCAACTTCTTTTCTCAGAAAAAGTTCTTCTCCCTTCTCTCTTCAGGAACTCAGGCCACTGATCCCTCTGAAGGCAACATATAGGTTTACATCATTAACGATCATAGGAATGACGAAAATAATGTGTAACAATAGAAAGAATAAATAAGAAAGAAGATTAACATTGATGTATAGATTTTCACATTAGCATTACCAAAAACCTACCAACTCCACAAAATGACTTCACACCACCATGGAGCTTAGCTTGAAACATATGTAATGGGTAAAACCCTTGAAATTGAATAAGAGTTGCAACCAACTTAAATTCATCTATTTTAAAATCCAACAAGAACATGACAAATGACAAAGAAGTTTAATTTGTTAAATACACTTATTGAGTTCCATCCTCCCACCAATCTTGAAACAGTAGATATAAGTTTGATTACCATTTAAAATCTTGTGCCTAAAGCAATAAAGCAATAGTTGTTATTTAAGAATTATACTATTATTTAATTTTCTACAACCAATGCTAATTATATTATTTAAGAATTATACTATTATTTAATTTTCTACAACCAATGCTAATTATATATGTTGTACTATCACAAAGTAATTCCACGCTATAAATTGACAAATATTTAATCCCATAATGAAATTGTTATACAATCACTCTTTTTTACCACGTAATAAAAATGTAATATAACAATTTTCCAAATTGAATGGCACCACAAATGCTTCAAAGTCAAAGTAAGAATATTTGTTGTACTAGTTAATTTCAAACATTTCAAATAATTCTAGTTTTGATTTAATCCCAAATGACTATTTTCTTATATCAAAGTTCCAAATACTCAACTTTATGGTTTTTGATTTTTATGATTTTCTTGAGATGTTTATAAATTTTGAAAGTTAATTTCATTAATATCTAATTTTTATGATTTTCTTGAAATGTTTATAAATTTCAAAAATTAATTTCATTAATATAATTTTAGTTTCAAATACAGAATTGAAAAGTGAGTTGTCATTATTAATGCTTCATAAATTAAAACCAAAAGTGAGTTGTCATTATTAACACTTCATACATTCAAACCATCACTTTGTTTAGAGTATGCAAAATGCTAAAAGAATAAGATAAATTTGACATTGCAATCTTCTCCAAAATATCCATTAAAAGCAATGATTGATGTTTTGTACCCAGATTCTTTTGAGGCTTTTGGTCCTTGCAAAAGACTCCAAAATAGCCATTAAAAGCAATGATTGATGTTTTGTACCCAAATTCTTTTGAGGCTTTTGGTCCTTGCAAAAGAAAAAGCTCAATGCTATTCTTGCAATTTTTTGAAGAAATAGATGCATATGAGGAGTTGCTCACAATGAGTGTTACACCCATCAGAATATATGGCATTTTTCATGTTTTGTAATAGTATGTCAGTATAAACAGTGTCTTTCCACATTTACAATATACTTCTGTCATCTTCCTTCTGACTGATGTTTGGCTTCATTGGAATGTATTACTTTAATTCAAGAATCATGGGCTTGAATAAGATAACATCATGTCATCCAAATTACACCCATCAGAATATATGGCATTGTTCATGTTTTGAAATAGTATATCAGTATAAACAGTGTCTTTCCACATTTACAATATACTTCTGTCATTTTCCTACTGACTGATGTTTGGCTTCATTGGAATGTATTACTTTAATTCGAGAATCATGGGCATGAATCTAAGAGAACATCATGTCATTCAAAATAAATTAGTTTCTTAACCCTTGGAAAAAGAGGCAACCAGTTGAGAAAGACTAGCACCAAACTGTCCATATCAACCAGAATTTTCAAATCATTAGTTGCACACCATTTTTGATGGGGAACAAAACTAGGTGCAAGTAATATTTAATGACTAGGTAATAATAAAACAGGTTGAAATGCCTCAAGTGTTTTAACCCAAGCGAAACTCCATTAGTAAGACTTGATGAGTATATTTTAAAAGCTGCCATCTTCATCTAATATTTGTACTGAAGCACTCTCACCTCTTGGGCCGTGAAGATATCACAAGTCCTAGACTCACAAAGGTCTGTCTCATCTTGCACATTCAAACAAAACCAAAGTTGCCTAAAGTAATTGCATATTAAGGCAACACTACTATTAAGAGTTTTCTCATTTTCAATCCAGCTTAAGAAATGATAATCTCTCTTAATGTTTCAAAAACCAACAGCAAAGACAAATATGACCATGCTCAGTGATTTCTTCTCATCTTTCATAGAGAATAAAAAAAAGGTACTTGTAGAGCTAGAAATCTATGATACAATTTGTACAGGTGTTGAAGCCAGTCTCTCAGGCAACACTTGAAAGATCAATCCAGTTTGACATGTGATTAGTATGAACAAAACGATGAAACTTTTTACTTCTAGTTGAAACTCTCATGTCTGTCAACTGGCTTACAGAATGCTATTCCTCCCTGCGTAGTAGATAAGGTAACATGAGTGCTTGAGACAGGTAGATATTCTATTGAAAACAAATTTAATTTTAATATAATCAAATTATTTATCATGTGTTTCTCAGCTATTCTGTGTTTTGAATAGCTCATAACTTACAAACACATATTGTAGATGTCTTTTCGACGCTTTCCAATTTTGTCACAGTTGAACCAATCTTTGGTGAGCTGGAAAACAACAATCATCCTGGTTACACCTAATTGCTCTGTCCAAACAACCGATTGCATTGAAGAAAAGAAATAGGAGACATATTAATACTTACAAAATAAGGATAACAACCATTAGATGTGCTGAAATTATCCGGAGCCGATTGCGAAAAAAGATCAATGAAATGGAGTAGGAAAACGCCACAGTCATTACCATTTGTCTGCTGAGGCACCTGCAATGAATGTCAAATTAATGGTCAGGTGGAGTCAGTTCTGTGGCAGAACATTAAATGGAAATCTAACAAAACAAAATAATTTGCCTGTTCCAACGACAAAGGAAAACACAGAGATACAATTTATAAAGATACAATGAGTAAGAATTTATTACTTCGGGAACCAAAAGAGGGATCTTTGCAACGATTTTGTCCCCGTCCTGCCTGCCTTCTGCTTTATGAATTTCTATGAGGAACCTATAGAAGTTATGTCAAAACATCCTCGTGAACTCGCTTATAGGGAAGTTAAATCCTACATGTATACTATAGATGGTGAACTAGCAAATGACAAAACCTTTAGTTTTCTTTTGAAATTGGTAGGACTGAATTGTTTTCATAAACACCAAAAACAAAAGGATATATTTTGAAGGAAAATAACAGAACTGCCAATAATCAGGCTGTAAAGGAGAAAGTAATGTGCCAAGAGTTCGTGCTCACTTTCTTATCAGGGGTTCAAGCTGATTTGGGTTTGTTTCCTTCAATGAATCCAAAAGCAACATGCAGGGTGTCCTTGCTTGGGTGCCGAAATCCTCTCCAAAATGACAGAGAATCAATAAATTCCAATGGCTCCTACACATGAATGTGAATCTATTCAGACTTTCATTACACAAACACAACTCTATTTTCTGACTGCAAGGTAATGAGCCATTAGAATTCCATCTAAAGATCACAATTATAGAAAAGATAAGAGAAGGAAGCATTCTCCAAAGGCAAATACAGATTAGAAAGAAGGAAATACTTTTATGGTACCAGTGAACTATGGGAATGAAAAGATTAGAAAGAAGGAAATACTTTTATGGTACCAGTGAACTATGGGAATGAAAACGTATTGCCTTGCAAAAATATTTTTTGCTTTCGTCCATTTCAATACGTTAAAGGATAATGCCTCTTCAAGATACATTGAAAACCACAAACAATCCAAGAAAGTACAAGACTCCTGTTTCGCCTTGGGAAGATTCTTCCACAATTGCCTGCATATGGTACAAGGAGCATAGATAAATT
>ML824667.1:0-26919 GCA_009831015.1 Picea engelmannii | reverse complement strand
CATATTCCCAGGAGTCACAATTCCGAAGCGGATGCTCTTTCCAAACGAGCGCTTAGACAGGCTGCTGGGCATCTAGCGGTTTACCACTGTGAAAATGGAATGGACAGTCCCGTCACCTTAGTTAACATTTTCGCGTCATAGGGGCCCTGTATCAAGCCATTCACGGATCTCTTTGTTTCTTACAGTCTTTTCTCTCCTTTACTGTGCTTATGGTCATTGCTGGTTGAGGCAAGATTTCTTTTCCCTGTCTTCATGGGCGACTGTTGTGTTTTTCTTGGACAACCTTATGTCTCCACTGTCCTAGTTTTTTCTTAACTGGTATAGGCAAAAACTGTTATGTTTCGAACAACGATGGGCAAGCACAACTCTCGTTTTTCTTCCGATGAATGACACTGTCTCTGTAAAAGAATTTATTACTATATAAATTTGAGAAAAAATTTCTTGCTGGAAAAAAGAGATAGCACTATTTTAATTGATTCTTGATGTAAGAAATATCATTATTTGAAATCCTAGTCTAAATGCTCTACCTTTTGATCATTTTGAGGATTTTATCATTTTTTATTCTTGTTGTAAGAGATATTATTTTTTAATTCATATGTGTTCCATTTTGGAAATCTTTTATCTTTTGCTTTTAGATTATACATAAATAATACATTAGTACAAATTTGAGATGGTACATAACTATTTTACCTTTTCACTTATTGCAATTAATTTGTAAGTTAATTTTGTGCTATTTTATTTCAATTTTTTCATAAAAGTAAGAGAAACTTTGCTACTTATTTTTCAAGTTGAAGAGTATACTTTCATCTATTTTTTATGATGAAAAAATAAAAATTTAAGATAAAAAATTATAAAAGTAATTATATTTTAATTGACAAGAGTAAATTAATTACATTTTTTTAAATAAAAATTATTTTAAATAAAATATGACCTTTTCAATTTTTCAAAACCTTAAAAGTTAACAAATTTTAATAAAAAATAATAATAATCATACTTTGTAATTATATATATATGTGTGTGTGTGTGTGTGTGTGTGTGTGGAGAAGCCATATTTATTTTTTTGAAGAGTTTTTATAGTGTTTTAAATGACAATGTAAAGCTTTAGACGCAATCTCAAGAATCAAACTTTTTTGTGGATATATAAGAGAGGATTTGTTGTATGAATTCATATGATAAGTAAGGATTACAACTTATATTCCTATCTTGAGCATATCATGATCATGCTTGACCATGCGAGTCATGTTTGTTGTAGATCTCATTAGAAAATAAGAGTTGGTCCTAGATGTTGAGGATTTTGTTGAAACAGGGTAATTTTATCAGAACACTATTAAAACCATGAAGAGAGCCTACTTGCTTCATAGGGCTCTAGGAACACTCAAACCTAGCATGATTGCACCCATTGATTATTATGTAGGATAATATGTTTATAATTTGGAGATTCCTAAGGTCGATACAAACACAAAGCTAAAGGAAATTTCTCATCAAGACGACCAAGTATGTGGCTCTTATTGACATTTTTTCCTCATACTATTTCTCAAACAATGCAAAAAACGTGTGACATAGTGGATGTTAGTGCATAATCCTTATTGCATAGATCTAAGGATAACATAAATTATGTTACATTTTCCATATCTTACTTAAGAATCCCACCAATGAATAAAAAATGTTGATCCAAGCATTACAATTGTAAATGATACATCTCATTGTTCTTGGGCTTGTGATGAGGCAAAGGGAAAGAGATCTAAGGAGCATAGTCAAGTATTTGACACTTAAACTATCATCGTGTCGGTGTCAATATTCCTAGAAACACAGAGTGTTATAGATAAAGATACATAAAATGAGGGAAAGGGCTATGTTCAGAGGAGTAGGGAATTGATGATGTAGAAAATTGAATGAATAGAATCACAACTCTCGTTGTGGTAATTCCAATTTCAGGTTTTGTGATGTTGACAAGGTCTATTTTTCTTAGGCTTATACATAAACTTAATCAAGATCTTGCAAGTTATCACTAATCTTAAAGGATTTTTTTTATTCCAAACAAAATCATTAACACAATTTTCTATGAAACAAAGAAAAACTATGTGTTATCTTTGTAACGAGATTGAAAAAACCTATACAAGATCAGTGAATTGTTGAGAGATTTACATTTTGAGTATTAATTATGTGTTTTTTTTTCTCTAAGTATCTATTGCAATAATAGGGATATCATGAACAATATACTAAGTGGTCGAGAGGCCAATGAATGTTCTCAAATAATAATAAAATATTAGATACCAATGTTATTACCATGTTGTAACATCCCCACTATAATCCACAATTTAATTAATGCATAATGTACATATGAATGTGGCTATGGCCAAGCGATGTAATATGCATGTTGGCCCTTAACCAAGTTTTGAGGATACTTGGTCATGATTGACCTATTTTTGGGACTTCGACAGGCTGTCGAAGGTGGAGCACAAGACGAAGCGGAGATCATGGGATCTTGGCCCCTTTGAGGGCCCTTTTTGGGATTGGGATTATGTAACGGGTATGGGGATGTTGGCCCATGGGTTTACCCATGCTTAGGCTTATTTTGTATGTATAAATAGAAGGCTAGGCAATGTAAGAAGTAGTTGATTTGTTGCAAGTTGGCTAAGTGCTAGAGATGGATATGTGTCATCAAGAATTGTAAGGCTTTGTGCATACTGTGTGTGACTTGCAGAGCTAAGTGCAATTCATTGTAAGGGGTTGTGACAAGCTGCGTGCTTAGACCTACTCAGGGAAGGATGATCTAGTGAGTTGTGTAGATCTCTTGTCCTCTGCAGAGTAGGGTTTTTGAGGCTTTGTGCATGTAACCTATTGAAGAAGCTAATAAATAAGAGAAGAGTTGGTGGACGTAGCCCCAGGGTGGGGGTGAACCACGTACATGTTGTGTTTCTCTGCTTTGTGCAATGTGTTGATGTGCTTATATGTTAATATGCTTAGTGCTTTGATATAGATGAATGATCTGTCGATGCTTAGTGCTTAATAATATGGGTGGATGTTAGATCTAACTGGTATACATGTGCTTAGTGCTGAACCTGTTAAGATCTGATTTGTTTCGTCATGCTAAGTGATGTTAGATGCTAGATCTGGTTGAATACTATGTTGTATTATAGTTAGGGTTTAACTGCGCTGTAACTAAGAACTGAATATTGATAAATATAATTGTCGAGTGCTTTGTTAAATATTAGAATCACAGATCTGTGTCCCGGCTAAGGTTTCAGACATCTAAGTCCTGCAACCACCCCTGCCTCTACCTCAGGCGAGACTTTATCTACTTCGCAGGTGTTGCTGAAAGGGCCGATAGTTAGGGTTTTGTTGGTGCGTTGTTGAAGTGTTGAACCCTGGGCCTGCCCCTGTGCCAACAAATAGTTCCATTGTCGGGACCTAAAACTGTGATTGTTGGGAACTGAGAAAGAAGAAGCTTTGTGCAAAGATTCGACCTGAAATTGTGAAAGCTCTGTGTGTAGATCTGTCGCTCTAGCGTGCAGTACTCTACTTGGTTTGTGAAGCTCTGTGCTAAAGAAAAGAAGTCCGATCTGAAGAAAAGAGGTAAGATCTGAACGCCTTGTGCTTTGATAAAGGTAAGAATAGTGAAAAGTTTTAAGATCTGAAAGCTTTGTGCTCTGCTGAAGATAAGATTAGTGGAAAATTTTTGTTTTTAAAGTATGGAGCTAGGTATGTTTAATAAGATTTATATTAGCTTGAAAACTAGGGCACTGATAGAAGAAAGAAGATTTGATATGAGTAGATCTGATAAGAATAAGGAAATACATGTTATACCTATGCATATAAAGAATGTTTGGACTAACGAATGGATGCAGGATCCTAGAAAGAATTTTTTGCAGGTTAGCTACTATGATCCTAGTGCTTAGTATAGGAAAGGTTGGGGATCATTTAAGAGAAAGAGAGGATTAACCCTTTGTTACAATTGCAGAAGACGGGGACATATGGCTAAGGAATTCCATGGAAAGAGACCTAGTTGCCTCTGTTGCAAAGCTATGGACCATGAAGTATTGGATTGCCCTAGAATGATTGCTAAGGTTGAAAGAATGAATATGAACCAAGAAAACCCTAAGGCAGATCCAAAAAATGAGATTATGACAGAACCCCATAAAGGATAAGAGAAAGTATTACTACAGATGCAAAGAACCTTGAATGACCACCGACATATCGTCTTATCAGAGATCTTCAAAGAAAAAGAATGTATTGAAGCAAGGATAGGAAACTTCGACATTGACTGTGTTCTGGATGAGGAAACACAGGTGAATATTATGACAGAAAGAACTTGGGAAACTTTAGGAGAACCTGCTATTATTCCTTCATTGGGAGGAATATGACTATTCAGAGGAAATATGATAAACCTATGTGGAAAGATTACCCATATATCTATGAGTGCCAATGGAACTTCGATAGAGGAAGAATTTGAAGTTGTTAAATTTATTGAGGTCAACGCTCCATTTACTATGTTGCTCAGAAAACCTTGGATTGAAAAAGATCAGACCAGAAGGAAAGAAAAATAAGTCTTAGAGCAAAAGAAGCAAGAGTTAAAAGATTTCATGACTAGGAAGATCACACACTTGATTAAATAACAGGAGAACAGATCGAAGCCATTTGAAACCAGAGAATTGGATGTCGAAGTTGCAAAAATACCAGAGGACTCCCAGAAGATTGAAATGCCTACTCCACATACATATGAAGTATTACCCTTGATTTCTAGGAAGGAATCCCACCAACGCGAAGTTACTATGACAAAAGAAGATAAGAACCAGAATGGAAAAAGGAATTCCGAGACGAAGCTCACTGGAAAGAAGGCTAGAAAACTAAGTAAGAAGAGAGCTAAGATTGATAAGTTACAGAAGGTTCCCGAGGGAACTTCGCAGAAGGAAAATTTACAAAATTGGAGCTTCGTCAGAATATCAGAACAACATCACATGGCACTTCACCATGGTGAAGAAATATAACTGTTGGGAACAATATATCCGTTAGACTGACGCCCTGAATGGGAAGAAAGGCATTAATGATCAGACAACTCGCCACTAGACCGCTGGGACCGTGCCATAATGGACATAACTGAGTTAATGAAGGCTTCTTACCCATTGCAAGAGATCTGGTACCAAGTATCTATTTATCATGTCGTGCCACACACCGAGAACACTTTTGCTAACCGTGAATTTGAGCCCGTAGAATAGTTGATTTTCACAAAGTGATCATCGCGCTTTTTCCATCTATCCCATTGCATTGAGAGATTACTCTCTGACCCTGAGATTTTCAAACCCGAGCATGTATGTCGGACGAGTTCAGTGCTGTAGAGAAAATTGTTGAGGAAGTTCTCATCGACCTCATGACCAAAGGAGTCATGTCGATGTCTACAGGTATACAAGCGTCATCAACAAGAGAAGTGCAAACCTCTCTGTCGAATGGTCGTGGATCAGGTCCATCCCAATCAACATTAGAGAAGAGAACCAAGCACAGAGACGACCTAGCTAACGGGAAGTTGATTCCATCTATATTACCTGACTATATCTCGCCTCTAGTCGGCGCGGTAAGTCATGATAGTGTGCCAAGAGATTTCGAGTACACCATCATTACTGCATACCTCCCAAAGGGGATACGCGCAGTAAGAGTACAACAGGACAAGATCACGGCATTGAAGTTCAGTGACTTCAACCTCGGAGATTGCAAGAACCACAACATGCTCGCACCGTACAAATACCTAACCGGGACAAAGGGAAAGAAATCAAGGATAATCCTCCAGCCATGGATGATGAACCTCGCACAGTCCACCTTACTAAATGTCATGAAAATCCCCCACTTTGGAAGGCATCAGGAAGTCAACGCCCATGTCAAGCTGCTACTTTCGTGTTACCATGGTGGCTATTTATGGCTAGATCGTCGTATTACAGTCGATCCGATGTTGATCCATAGGATCATAGGGTTGAGTATGCAAGGACCTGACCCACAAGAGTTCTACCCAGGAAAATCCACGGATCATGCGCTAGCACAGAAGATTAAGGACACATATGGTGATGTCGAGAAGGGGACGCGAGGCTACAAGGTAGCCTCCATCCAGAATGGTACAGTGCGCCTAGCATGTTAGTTAATAGCTAGAAAGCCGGTACGCAAGAACTGACCCACACAGGTCACGGGCTTTGTCGTCGACCTCATGGGGAAGTGTGTATAAGGCTTACAGATGAACTGGGTGAAGTACCTAGTCAATCAGCTCGAACTAGACTGCTGCGAAGCACAGGATCATAGCTATGAGTTCCATTTCAGCTGGCTCCTGATCCTTATCGCCTTTGTTTCCTGGGAGATGCTAGAAGGTGAGACCTTCTCAGATATTTAACCATTCGAGCCACTTGCCGTGAAGTTCGCTACCCTTTGGTACTCGAGTGATATGAGAAAACAATGGCATTCGAACACTATTTTTCATACGTACTACCTTCAGCTGAAGAGAGCCATCGAAGCAGAACCTTGGATGACTTCAAACACCTTACAGAGATTCCGACATCTGATGAAGTTCTGCGCAGATCAACACTTCATCTACCTTACAGTGCAAGCCGATGAACATAAGGAGCATCTGTAGTCATACTACAAGCTCACGGAAGAGGATCTTGAGGAGATCACTAAGGACTGGTCGGCATAAATCCTTTCTCCAGTAAACCTTGCAGAGATGTCCGACCCTGATAGCCCAAAAACTGCGCACGACACACCCGGACCCAACAAAAAGAAGAAGACCGAAGAGGTCCAAGAATTAAGTAGTGCTTCATGAAAGACTGCTTCAGTATCACCTGACCAAGGGGATGATGATGAAGCAGAAGAAATAAATGGTAAAGGAGCTGAACAAAAGCAAGGCGAAGTAACGTCACTGAGAGATGAGACCGATCCCCTAAAGAGGAGGGAGGTTTCTCCCATGAAAGATTCTTCCCGGAAGAAATCGAGAGCCACCGTGACCAAGATGAAGACTGTGCTTACTACTGATGACTTCGACTTCATCATAGCCGCCCTCAATGATGCTTCGCTAGAAATTGTGGAGAAACAAGAAGCTAAGCAGGAGGAAATGTATGACAGACTTAAGGTCAAGTTTTGAGGGGTATAGCAAGCCCTTCAGTCCAACTGCGCAGTGTCCACTACGCCCCTGCCATCAGGAGAACTAGAGTTGGGGGATGAGCCAGCCCAACTCCATCGATTAGCTGATGCAGTCGAAGCTCTTCTTCGTCACGAACAAGAAGAAGATGAACAAGCTACCCAGACCTTGAAGTAGGTACAAGGCGACATTATAGAACAACATAGAATAGCAGAACAAGAGAAGGTTGATCTCCAGGCCAAGTTTGAAATGGAGAAAGCACGGATGCAGCAAGGGAAAGAACAGTTGCTCGCAGAGCAACTCGAAGTAAAAAAAGCAGTAAATAGAGCCCTCCACTCTGTGATAGGCTTAGAGCTATAGGATGAAGACTGAGTCACACATCAAGTAGAGAAGCTCGTGGAAGCCATCCAACAACTACATCAAAGAATAACATATTTAGAGCTCCGGACAGTGCCCAATACTCCACAAAATGTAAGAGATCAAAGAGAAGCGACTACCAGAAGCGCAGTCGAGAGAATAAAGGATCTTTCCATGGAATGTAAACAACTCAGTGATCGTAGTGCCCAGACTTATGAGAAACTCACTGAGAATCCAGAATTGGAGGCAATGGAGTCACAACTCTAGGAAGTGAAGTATCAAGGAGAGACAATACAAGTGCAGTTGAAGCCCCTGTCAGTTGTAGAAAGAATGAAGCGATCCCAGGAGCAATACACTGCCCAACAACAATGCACTTCCCAGCAGCAGGTCCATACTATTTAGAGCATAGTCATGGAAGTAAATTAGAGGCTCCAACCTATACAGGATGAGGCTTACCAACTGTTCACGGAGATCGAAGGCCGAGGAGAAGAACTGGAGCAAGTTGTCACTACAGCTGAACAATGCCTAGAAGGACATGTGAATGAGGTAGTCATTCAAGAGTTCATTGAACAGGAGGTCGTAGCACAATAACAAGTCGAAGTAGCTCGAGCTAAGATCAAGACTTTTGAAGCAGAACTAATCAGATCATAGTGACTTGAGACGCGTCACAGGTGAGTTTTGGGGGCCTGTCGGCCCTTGACCAAGTTTTGAGGATACTTGGTCATGATTGACCTATTTTTGGGACTTCGACAAGCTGTTGAAGGTGGAGCGGAAGACGAAGCAGATATCGCGGGATCTCGACACCTTTTAGGGCCCTTTTTGGGATTGGGATTATGTAACGGGTATGGGGATGTTGGCCCATGGGTTTACCCATGCTTAGGCCTATTTTGTATGTATAACTAGAAGGATAGGAAATGTAAGAAGTAGTTGAGTTGTTGTAAGTTGGCTAAGTGCTAGATATGGATCTGTGTGATCAAGAATTGTAAGGCTTTGTGCATACTGTGTGTGACTTGCAGAGCTAAGTGCAAGTCATTGTAAGGGGTTGTGATAAGTTGCATGCTTAGACCTACTCAAGGAAGGAGAATATAGTGAGCTGCACAGATCTCTTGTCCTCGAGTAGGATTTTTGAGGCTCTGTGCGTGTAACCTATTGAAGAAGCTAATAAAGAAGAGAAGAGTTGGTGGACGTATCCATAGGGTGGGGGTGAACCACGTACATGTTGTGTTGCTCTACTTTGTGCAATGTGTTTATGTGATTATATGTTAATGTTCTTAGTGATTTGATATAGATGAATGATCTGTCGATGCTTAGTTCTTAATAATAAGGGTGGATGTTAGATCTGACTGGTATACATGTGCTTAGTGTTGAACCTGTTAAGATTTTATATGTTTCGTCATGCTAAGTGTTGTTAGATGCTAGATATGGTTGAATACTACGTTGTACTATAACTAGGGTTTAACTGCACTGCAACTAAGAACTAAATATTGATAAATATAACTGCTAGGTTCTCTGTTAAATATTTGAATCACAGATCTGTGTCCTAGCTAATGTTGCAGACATTTGAGTCCTACAACCACCCTTGCCTCTACCTCGGGTGAGACTTCATTTGCTTCGCAGGTTTTGCCAAAAGGGCCGATAGTTAGGGTTTTGTTGGTGCGTTGTTGTAGAGTTGAACCCTGGGTATGCCCCTGTGCCAACAAATGGTTCCATTTTCGGGACCTGAAACTGTGATTGCTAAGAACTGAGAAAGAATAAGCTTTGTGTAAAGATCCGACCTGAAATTGTGAAAGCTCCGTGTGTAGATCTGTCACTCTAGCGCGCAGTACTCTACTTGTTTTGTGAAGCTCTGTGCTAAAGAAAAGAAGTCCGATCTGAAGAAAAGAGGTAAGATCTGAACACTTTGTGCTCTGATAAAGGTAAGAATAGTGAAAAGTTTTAAGATCTGGAAGCTTTGTGCTCCGCTGAAGATAAGATTAGTGGAAAATTTTTGTTTTTAAATTATGGAGCTAGGTATGTTTAATAAGATTTATCCTAGCTTGAAAACTATGGAACTGATAGAAGAAAGAAGATTTGATATGAGTAGATCTGATAAGAATAAGGAAAGATATGTTATACCTATGCATAGAAAGAATGTTTGGACTAACGAATGGATGTAGGATCCTAGAAAGAATTTTTTGCAGGTTAGCTACTATGATCCTAGCGTGAAGTACAAGAAAGGTTGGGGATCATTTTAAGAGAAAGAGAGGATTAACCCTTTGTTATAGTTGCAGAAGACCGAGACATCTGGCTAAGGAATGCCCTGGAAAGAGACCTAGTTGCCTCTGTTGCAAAGCTATGGACCATGAAGTATTGGATTTCCCTAGAATGATTGTTAAGGTTGAAAGAATGAATATGAACCAAGAAAACCCTAAGGCAGATCCAAAAACTGAGATTATGACAGAACCCCATAAAGGCTCAGAGAAAGTATCACTACAGATGCAAAGAACCCTGAATGACCACCGACATATCAGATTATCATAGATATTCAAAGAAAAAGAATGTATTGAAGCAAGGGTAGGAGACTTTGACATTGACTATGTTCTGGATGAGGAAACACAGGTGAATATTATGACAGAAAGAACTTGGGAAACTTTAGGGGAGCATGGTATGATTCCTTCATTGGGAGGAATAGGACTATTCAGAGGAAAGATGATAAACCTATGTGGAAATCTTACCCAGATATCTATGAGTGCCATTGGAACTTCGACAGAGGAAGAATTTGAAGTTGTTAAATTTATTGAGGACAATACTCCATTTACTATGTTGCTCGGAAAACCTTGGATTGAAAAAGATCAGGCCAGAAAGAAAGAAAAAGAATTCTTAGAGAAAAAGAAGCAAGAGTTAAAAGATTTCATGACTAGGAAGATCACACACTTGATTAAAGAACAAGAGAATAGATCGAAGCCATTTGAAACCAAAGGATTGGATGTCAAAGTTGAAAAAATACTAGAGGACTCCCAGAAGATTGCAGTGCTTATTCTAGATACAAATGAAGTATTGCCCTTGATTTCTAGGAAGGAATCCCACCAGTGCGAAGTTACTCTGCCAAAACAAGATAAGAACTAGAATGGAAAAAGGAATTCAGTGACGAAGATCACTGGAAAGAAGGCTAGAAAACTAAGTAAGAAGAGAGCTAAGATTGAAAAGTTATAGAAGGTTCCCGAGGGAATTTCGCAGAAGGAAAATTTACAAAATTGAAGCTTCGCTGGAATATCAGAACAACGTCAAATGGAACTTCTCCATGGCGAAGCAATATAACCATTGGGAACAATATATCCGTTAGACTGACACCCCGAATGGGAAGAAAGGCATTAATGATCATACAACTCACCACCAGACCATTGGGACCGCGCCGTAATGGATGGAACTGAGTTAATGAAGACTTCTTACCCGTTGCAAGATTTTTTTTACCAATTATCTATTTATCACGTCGCGCCATGCATGAAGAACACTTTTGATAACCATGAATTTGAGCCTACAGAATTGTTGATTTTCACACAGTGATCATCACACTCTTTCCATCTATCCCATTTCATTGAGATATTACTCTATGACCCTGAGATTTTCAAACCCGAGTGTGTATGTCGGATGAGTTTAGCGCTGCAGAGAAAATTGTTGAAGAAGTTCTCATCGACCTCATGACCGAAAGAGTCATGTCAATGTTTGCAGGTATACAAGCGTCATTGATGAGAGAAGTGCAAGCCTCTCTGTCGACTTCTCGCGGATTTGGGCCATCCTGACCGAGAGTAGAGAAGAGAACCAAACACAGAGACGACCTAGCCAACACGAAGTTGATTCCATCTATATTACCCGACTATATCCCGCCTCTAGCTGGCGTGGTAAGTCGTGATAGTGTGCCAAGTGATTTCGAGTAAACCATCATTACTGCGTACCTCCTGAAGGGGATACACGTAGTAAGAGTACAACAGGACAAGATCGTAGCGTTGAAGTTCAACGACTTCAACCTTGGATATCGAAAGAACCACAACATGGTTTCCCCATATAAATACCTAACTAGGACAAAGGGAAAGAACTCAAGGATAATCTCCTAGCCGTGGATGATGAACCTCGCACAATCCATCTTGCTAAAAGTCATGAAAATCCCCCACTTTGGAAGGCATCAGGAAGTCAACGATTGTGTCAAGTTGCTTTTGTCGTGTTACCATGGTGTCTATTTATGGATAGACTACTGTATTATAGTTGATCTGACGTCGATCCATAGCATCACAATGTTGAGTATGAAAGGACCTGACCCGCAGAAGTTCTACCCAGGAAAGGCCATAGATCGTGTGCTAGCACATAAGATTAAGGACACATATGACGATGTCGAGAAGGGGACGCGAGGCTACAAGGTAGCCTCCATCCAGAATGGCACAATGTGCCTAGCATGTCAGTTAATAGCTGGAAATATGGTATGCAAGAACTGACCCACATAGGTCATGGGATTTTCCATCAACCTCGTGGGGAAGTGTGTAGAATGCTTACAGATGAACTGGGTGAAGTACCTAGTCAGTCAACTCGAACTAGACTACTGCAAAGTGAAAAATCAGGGCTATGATTTCCATTTCAGCTGGCTCCTGATCCTTATCGCCTTTGTTTCCTGGGAGATGCCCAAAGGTGTGACCTTCCCAGATATTGAACCATTCGAGCCTCTTTCTGCGAAGTTCTCTACCCTTTGGTGCTCGAGTGATATGAAAAAACACTTACAGTCGAACGTTGTTTTTCATACGTACTACATTCAGCTGAAGAGAGCCATAGAAGAAAAACCTCACATGACTCCGAACACCTTACAAATATTCTAAACTCTGATGAATTTCTGCGCAAATCAACACTTCATCTACCTCACAGCGCAAACCGATGAACATAAGGAGCAACTACAATCATACTACAATCTCAGAGAAGATGATCTTGAGGAGATCACTAAGGACTGGTCGACAAACCTCCTTATTCCAGCAGACCCTTCAAAGATTTCTGACCTTGATAGCCCAAAAACCGTGCACGACACACCCGAACCTAGCAAAAAGAAGAAGAACGAAGAGGTCCAAGAATTAAGCAATGCTTTAGGAAAGACTGCTCCAGTATCACCTAATCGAGGGGGTGATGAAGAAGTAGAAGAAATAAATGGTAAAGGAGACGAACATAAGTAAGGTGAAGTAACGCCACAGAGAGATGAGACCGATCCCCTGAAGAAGAGGAAGGTTTCTCCCACGAAATCTTCTACCTGGAAGAAATCGAGAGCGACCGTGACCAAGATGAAGACTATGCTTACTACTGATGACTTCGACTTCATCATAGCCACCCTCAACGACGCTTTGCTAGAAATTGTGGAGAAACAAGAAGCTAAGCAAGAGGAAATGTATGATAGAATTAAGGTAGAGTTCTGAGGGGTACAACAGGCCCTTCAATCCATCCGTACAGTGTCCACTGTGCCCCTACCATAAGGAGAACCAGAGTTGGGGGATGAGTCAACCCAACTCCACTGATTATCTGATGTGGTTGAAGTTCGTCTTCATTGCGAACAAGAAGAATCCGAACAAGCTACCCAGACCTTGAAGCAAGTACAAGGTGACATTATAGAACAATGCAGAATAATAAAACATGAGAAGGTTGATATCCAGGCCAAGTTTGAAGCGGAGAAAGCACATATGCAGCAAGAGAAAGAACAGTTTCTCGCAAAGCAGCTCGAAGTAAAAGAAGCAGTAAACAAAGCCCTCCTCTCTGTGATAGGCTTAGAGCTACAGGCTGAAGACTGAGTCACACATCAAGTAGAGCAGCTCGCAGAAGCCATCCAACAACTACATCGAGAGAATAAAGGCTCTTGCCATGGAATAAAAGAAAATCAGTGATCGCAGTGCCCAGATTTATGAGAAACTCACTGAGAATCTAGAATTGAAGGCACTGGAGTCACAACTACAGGAAGTGAAGTATCAAGCAGAGACAATACATGCATAGTTGAAGCCCCTGTCATCTGTAGAAACAATGAAGCGATCCCAGGAGAAACGCACTTCCCAACAATAGTTCCATACTATTTAGAGCAGAGTCATGGAAGTAACTCAGAGGCTCCAACCTGTACAGGATGAGGTTTACCAACTATTCACAGAGATTGAAGGCCGAGGAGAAGAACTGGAGCAAGTTGTCACTATAGCTGAACAACGCCTAGAAGGACCCGTGAACGAGGTAGTCATCCAAGAGTTCACTGAACAGAAGGTCATAGCACAAAAAAAAGTCGAAGCATCTCGAGCTAAGCTTGAGACTTTTGAAGCAGAACTAATCATATCGGAGTGACTCTGGACGAGTCACAGGTGAGTGTTGGGGGCCTGTTGGCCCTTGACCAAGTTTTGAGGATAACATCTAATGTGATGCCAGTTGTTGTGGAATATGGACAGAGATGGGGGATGAGTTATCCACAAGAGAAGAGAGTGTCCAAGAGGGGTCCAAGGGGGTTAATTGTGGGTATTACTTCAGTCTGTTTCCGTGAATTTTATTATCATTGAGGATAATTTCCATTTTTTGTTTGAGTGTACAAGAGCCCAATCATTAAACTCGTGTAAGAGGGTGGGTGTGAGATTCACATCCCATAGTTATTGGAAGTGTGGGGTTGTAGTACAATCAACATTGGGAAAAGTGAGCAGTCATCTATTTTGAAAAATTAGAGGAAATTTGTATGAGAGAGAACAAGAAGTTTTACACATTGAGTTTTACATGAACAACAAGAAGAGAACAGTGGAGCTAGAGAAAGAAGGCTGGGCAAATTATGAAGCATGTTAGAGTGTTTTGGGAGATGAATATTGAAGATCCAGGTTGCTAGGCCTAAAGAGTGAACTCATGTGGGAGTTTCACTGTAGCAGCAAGTGTTTGTTGTTGTTTTCCTGACAATGAGCTCCCTTGAGTTCATAGTAGAAAAACTACTAGTTACATGTGCGAGAGAGACCCTGATAAATGAATGTGATGCATGATGGAATGAAAGAAGTGAAGGGGTACATTCCTTGGGTTGGGTAGGTCAAGAGTAAGAGAGAAGGAGGATATTTGGATAGTTGTAGAAGAATACCAATAGGTTGTAGGATATCTAAGTTGTGAGGGGAGAGTGAGAGACACCATTTTCTTGGGGATTCCTAGCCCTAGCTCGGGGGTGACTTGCTGTTGATATTTAGAACAACAAGTCTATGGTTAGGTGGAATGCCCGTCCCAAGCAACTAGTTTCACAAATGTTTTAAAAAGATAAGTGTTTATCTGTTTTCCTGAGTTAATATATGAGTTTAACTATTGTGCATTTTACTATGTGCACGAGAATGAATTATATGTTTTTGTGGTGAATTTATTAGCTGCATTTATCTTTTTAACTAGTATGAACAATTGCATGAGCTTGATTGTCATGTTGTTCATAATTTTTTGTTTAAATGTATCTGCTAGTCAATTTTTAGTAGTAACGGTAATAGGATTTTGGTGCAGTGCATGAATTGTCACGCGCGCTAGGAAATATTTGTTGCGTGCAGTAAAAAGCATGTTGAGCGCGTTGTTTGTCTCATTGAGGAGGCGACATTCATTTTAGTTAGCATGATATAGATGCATTTAAATAATGGTATTTGCAATGGTTAAATGTGTGTATCATTCATAGATGATAATCTACAGGAATTTAGTTTGTAGAAAAAATTTGAATTTGTATGTATTTTTCCGCATGTGATGTTCCTTGGTTAAGCTAGGGGACATTACATATTGGTATTAGAGATTTTTGGTTCAATGTCAGACTTGTATGGTCTTGATACTAGCATGAAGTTGGTAAATTTGTCATCTTATCATTTTAGTTGTGTTGAATTGGGGGAAAATGGTAAAATCTGAGTGAAATTCCCAAATTTCTAGGCAAATTCAAGTCAGAATTGCACTCAGAATGGTTGTTAGGGAGGGGTCATTCTGACTTCCAAGTGACTGAATTTGGCTTAGACAAGCGAGTCGGGCATTTTCACAATGGTCGCGATGGTCGTGAGCTAGAAATATGGAAAATCAGTTAAGTGAAGAAAGGACTTGCGTGCGCTAATTATTGGCATTGTACAGTGTAGGATTGACAACGTGTGTGGAATATTGGTGCGTGATGCGTGTGCTAAATATTGGCACTACACAGTACATGATTGTTGGCGTGTGCAAAATATTGGTGTGATGTCTGTGTGCTAAATATTGGTGTTGTGTATTATGAAAATTGTGCACGAAGAATGTTAGTGTGTGGTGAAAAGGTTGTGCATGTTGAATATTAATGCACGAAACAAGAGTTGTGCACGCAGAATATTGGTGCATATTCCAAAATTTGTGCACATTGAATATTGGTGTGTGGTACGTGTGCTAAATATTGGCACTACACATTGTAGAACTTGTGTGTGCTGAATATTAGTGCATAATACAGAACTAGCACACGCGAGGGCTTAAAAAAGGAAGAAGAGAAGAATCCTGTCGAGAAGGAGGAAAGGGAAGGATAATTATTCATGATAGGTGCAATTCGATTTGGAGGACTATTATAATAGTAAACCAGTGATGTTTTTGAAAAATGTTTCTAGTTTTTGAAGGTCATCAACTAATGAAGCAATTTTGAGGGGCCTAAACGACGCTTTTAGGCAATCAAAAGTCACAAGAACAAGGTGTACCTTTGGTGTATCATGTATCTGTAGCTTAAATAAAAGTGCTCGAGGAGAGTTTTCCAACAAGATACCATGAGCACAAAATAGATCTCGTATGCGAAAGCTACAACAAAAACAGTTGAAGGTATATTTTAGGCACCAAATTACTTCCAGAGGGCATAAATTATTGCTCCAAAGTCAGTTTGGGGTCCAAGAGTAGTATGTGGAAATCTCATAGACCATAGAATTCATCCATGTAGCCAAATTTGAAATATGGGTACATGAAAATGCACATAAAAAACAATGAGACACCTGTAGAGTACATGGTAAAAAGGGGAAAACAACCAAAAACTTATGCAGGCTCAGAGCTCAGATTTGAATAAAAAAATAGTCACTAGAAAGGTATTGAGGAGGTGAATCCATCTATCAATCCAAAAAATTGATCTAGGTAGTATAATTTATATTCAAATCAAAAGAACATGACTAGTGGCATTAAAGAGAAGAAAAATGCATTATTTTTCCAGATACTATGTATATATTTTTGTTTAACAGAAAATTATTGCATGTAGATTTTCTTGTAGAATTTAGAGGTACATGAAGAAATTTTGGTTCATGTATGAGAACCATATCCATGGAAGATTCCCAGGGGTCCTATAGTCACGAAGAGGAATTTATAGGGCTACATGTCAACATGGGAAATGCTAAGATAGAGTCTAATGGAAGAAGAGGTAGGCATGAGCCTGTAACTATGAGAAGTATGTGGAGAGAAGTGCATAGCTATAGGGAAGATAATGAAAATATTATGAAATCCCAGGAAGAGACACTTCAAAGTCTAAATATGCTATAGAGGCAAGCCAATAAAGGCTCTGGCACAAAGAAAACTTCTAATTCTAGAAAAGTGACAACATCTAGATCCCATAAAAAAAGGGATGAGCATAGGAATGACAGGAAGTCAAGAAGTATGAGAAGGCACCATCATTCCCCAAGAAAATGAACCAGGAGAGCTCGTGCGATTTCAGGGCTAAGGAGCATCCCAAGTGTGTCTTATGTCAGGAGGTAAAGGATAATACCTTAAGCAGACCTTTTTCAAGGTGAACTCAAAAAAAACAAGCCACCAACTTTCAATGGTGAGTGTAGGAAGGGAGAAGAGGTCGAGGCTTGGATGTTGGAAATGAATAAATATTTCTAGTTGCATGATTATCCCTCTATGGTAGAAACAATAATTGCAACCTACCACTTGGAAAGAAAGGAAGTCATGTGCCAGGATCAACTTAAGAAAGAAAAACACCTTGATGAGAGGAAGGTCTCATGGAAGCCGTTCCAAGGATATTTTCAAGAGAAATATTTTTTTGAGCATTAATATGAGAGGAATATGAAATAGTTATTTGAAATCAAGTTGGGAAGCATGACAATGGATGAGTATGATTAGAGGTTCTTTGAGTTGTTGAAGTATGTAGGCTTCATAAAGGATGAGAAGGTCAAAATCCAAATATTTATGAGTGGGTTACCTTCTGTTGACTTGTAAATTTTCCACTAGTTATATATCCTGCAAATGGTTGCAAGACATACTAAACAAATTTGTTATGGTATATATTGTTAGTAGGTGGGACCCCTTGTAAGAGAAAACAAGTGAAGAGTTTATTTTGAATTATTCCTAAGATGACAACACAAGCATGAAAAAGTTCAAAGGTCTATCTACATTTAAGATATGTATGATGATATTTTCATTTCTCCAGCTTGATTATGAGATATGATTTAACTTGGTTGCATATGAAAGATTGAGGATATGATCATAAAATTTTTAAAAGGTCTCTCCTATTGCATACACCTATGCTCTTAAAGTGTCATTACATTTTGATTATGTCTTTGGGGAATTTCTGTGTTACAACCATAAAGAATAAATGTTTTGATTTAAATGGTTTGTTATATTCTCCTAAGTCTCATCACATTCCATGTCAAGAACTCAAAGGCATATATTACAAGTAACGATGGATACAAGGAAACAAACATATATTATATGTCATATAATTAATGGTTATTTCCGAGCTTCATGTTACAATGTTTTTTTTTAATATATAATTCAAAGGATGGAGTATCAAAATCCATAAAACATGCGGTATATGTATATGATCTTTGGGATTAATAATATGAAGTCTTGTTTGGGCTTCCATTCGATCTTTGGTATATGTTATACGTTGGGTGCACAAACTGACAAATATGAATGGATTACAATTATTATAGATTATGACTGTGAATTTTAATCGCGTACATACATATGTATAAACCATAGTTGTTGATATAAGTTGTCAAGGGGTGGTTATGATGATATGACAATTTGCGATGTGATACACATGGATATGGAACGAGATCTCCTACATACTTGACATTCAATCTTGTTTTTGATTGTTTTTTATAGCACTCATTTGAAAGTGGAAATATGATGTGGAAAGGGTTTGGTAGCATATGGATTTGGGTTAATGTGAGGCCGCCCATGCATTCAATTCACAAGGATGTGGAAATTAACCCACCACCATGCATATATCACCCTCATGTTTGAAGTTCAACATATCATTTTTCATTGTGATTGGGAGAAGTTACAGTCCGAAACTGGTAAGAAAGCTCAACCCTGGTGGTTTGAAAATTGGTTGCACCTATTTTGGCGAGTATTTAAAGCATTTAGTTACAGGTATGCGAACACCAACTTGTTTATCCATCAAATATATAATTTATTTACAATTATAATTTATGGTGGCTTTGCTTGGACTGGTTTTGTGTATGTTTTTCTACCTCGCTCTCTCATTCTGTTAAATAATTTTTGAAGTAAATCTTTGTATCCAATAACTTTTACATTCATTCACTCATTTTCCATCTTTCTCACTGCTATTTATCAATTTTGTTTATTATGGAAATAACCCAGTTGAGTTTATATGGAAAATCAGCCTGGGTTAGAATTGTCTTGGTATTATTTTGGTTATAGTTTGACAAGTGACATTATGGTCGAATACTCAAGTTTTTCTCAGTTGTTTGTTGACTGGAGATGAGTAATGGAAAATATTTTGTTGGGTTCATTGAGAATTAAGACCCATATACATATAAATCAAGGTTTTATCAGTCAGAGCTTAGTTGGTATATTTCATACTCCCAATCACGCTTTTTCTTCCCATAGTAATTATTAATATTTGGACAACATCGAGAAGACATTCTCCTAGATTAATAATTAATAATAGAATTGTTGATTATTAAATAATATATATAATAAGTAATAATAATAATAATAAATAGTTATTTATTATCCAATGGACGCATCCTTTTATGGATAGTCACCATATGTTTTCTATATATGGAACGCTCATCATTGTAGTAATAAATAAATCTTACATATCATCTTATAGAAAAATCAACATGGTATCAGAGAAGGACTGAGCTTGACTCCCTCATGGGAGGGCCCGATAAAATAAGATATAACTTGTGTTTTGTGTGAATATTTCTACATGCTTGAGTTGTGTGGTTCGAGTAGTGTGAAGTCTATTGAAATCATCTGGAAAGAAAACCAAGCACCCATCCATATTCTCCATGGCTTGATCCTCCACGCTGGTCAGCTTGGCAATAAATCCATGTGTGACTGTATCGTACATATATAGCATTGCAATAGGATCTGTATTGGATCTTGAAAACTCATCTATCAATGAAGTGTACCAGTTTTGGTGGAGATTGAAATGGTCGAGCTTCATGGTTTTGTCCATGTAAATAATGTAGGACTTTCTTTTAGTCTCCATATTAACTTTCATTTCCTGATCATCAGAATTGGCCAATGCATCTAAACATGACAACGGTAACACAGAATACGAGTGCATAACTAGCCTTGGTATTCTCCATACCAAACACAATATGATATAAAGCACTACCAAAGACTAATATAGAGGAATGGTATTTCCACCAACTTAAGGATTAATCGTTGTTGCTTCAATGGAAAGAACTCATTCTAAAGCCTCGTAGATTTACAAGGAAGAGTGTGACAGTGTCTATGTAAATATTGTTGATTGTTGTTTATCCATTCTCCTAAACAGAAAATGCATTGAGAGAATTTAGGTATGGATGCACGATGTTCTTGACATGCATGAAAGACAAAAAAAAAGTAAATGTTGTATTGTATTGTTGTATGCCGATTTTTAAAGGTATAACTTTTCTACTAAAACCTAGAAAGCATATCTTTGAAACATACAAATAGATAAAGAAAGGAAACCACACTTATCCATTTTTTATAGGTGGATGGACACCTTTTGCCTCACGGATTAACTAAACGCTTTAAGACAATTTTATGGGTGTGCATCTTGAATGTGCCACGTACTGTTCACGGGTGAGCCAGAGGCAGAGGCATGTGCCTAGACTGGACTGGCATATACAATTGAACTTGTTTCTACTCTTTGGCACTATATAAAATGGTGCCACTTGGGCCAAAGGTGGTCATCTTTGGAGGCTTTGTATGCTCCTAGTTGATTGTTGCCTCTTTCTGGTTTTTATCAATCGAGAGTTGTTGAAACTGAACACGAACACCATGGTGAGAAGACAGAGTCTAGAAAAACATCTAATGAGGGAAATTCAGGAAACAAATATGTTTCGATAGACAAGTAAATGATCAGATTGGATTTCTCTAGCATCCCTTGGGTCCAAATCTTATGGCATCATAAGAAAACAAAGACTAAAAACAAAAATAGATCTCATGAAAACTTTGTTACAACACACCTAAAGAGAAGAAGCATTTACACTAGTGTGAGAATATTTCACTCTACAAAGTTGGTGACAGGGAATACAAAGTGAAATTAGATGGTGAGGATGTTGTTTTCCATGGAAACAATGTTGATGTTTGAGGCAACATTGTGAGACATTCTCCCCAAAGGGTCTTGTGTAGACTAGTAGGGGGGAATGTGGACTTCATACTAATGTGCCTTAGATGGTCAGATAAAGGAACCAAGACATTGGTTTCACAAGGAAACCTCGATATGTCTTGTGAGACATTAGTTCCATGAGGGAACCTCAATATGTCTTAGACATTGGTTCCATGAGGGAACCTCGATATATCTTAGACATGTGTTCCACGAGGGAACCACATGATGTCTAGTATGAACACAGTTCTTGAGTGAAGCCTGAGGTTGGACACTTCAAGATATTTGGGTGTCTAGTATACATTCATGTACCCAAGGAGAAAATGACCAAGATAGACCCTTCAGGCAAAAAGGGTACATTTGTGGGGTACAATGAGTCTTCAAAGACATACCCGATCTACATCCTTGATCAAAGATAGATTGAGGTGAGCAGAGATGTTACCTTTGAGGAGGAGGTAGCCTTTAGGAGATATAGAGGATCTCACATGGATATTGATAGTGAGAGAAAACAAGATATGGTTCCTTCTCTCCCTCACCCTCTAGCAGTTCAGAGGGATAAAGTTGAGCCTATTGATCCAATTGATCTCGTTGATCCTATAGCTCTAGTTGATATTCCCATAGTTATTACAGTAGGTCGGAAGAGACCTACATGGGCTCATCAGACTCTGCAGGATGCAGAAGGACATGTAGCTCCTAATGGTACCTTCTAAATGATAAAGAGACCTCAGAGATATCTGTGCTATGCTGCAACTATGAGCCATATCATTGATTCTAAGCCTTCTTGTTGTGAGGAGGCATCTAGTCAACCAATATGGAGAGATGCCATGAAGAAGGAGTATCATTTTATCATGCATCGAGCAACCATATGATTTTGTGATAGATGAGAAGGAGTTTCATGTGTGTAGATTGAAGAAGGCCTTGTATGGACTCGAGAAGGAACCTCGAGCTTGGTATGTGAGGATTGATGGACACCTGATGAGTTTGGGCTTCAACATAATTGTTGTTGATCCCAAACTATACTACAATAATATTAATGGTGATTCCATGATTTTGGTCCTCTACGTTGATGATTTATTCCTCACCAGTACAGAGAGACTTATTGTTGAATGAAAGTATGTGTTGGCCTCTAAGTTTGAGATGAAGGACCTTGTTATGATGCACTACTTATTGGGACTAGTGGTGTGGCAGAGAACCGATGAGATCTTTCTGAGTGAAGGGAATTACACAGTTGAGATATTGAAGAAGTTTGGGATGTTGAACTGTAAGACCATGACTACACAAATCTAAAGAAACCAAGTGTGTCTTCTACGATTCTGACGAGATTGATCAGACCCTGTACAAAAGTATGATTGGATCATTGATGTATCTGGTTAACACCATACTAGATATTTTCTAGGTAGTGAGTGCACTTAGCCAATTTATGAGTTAGCCAAGATAGACACACTGAATTATTGCAAAGCATGTGTTGAGGTACCTGCGAGGAGTAGTTGGACATGGTCTAAGATATACTTCCATTATTAACATGAGGTTGTGGGGATCTACTGAATATGATTGGGAAAGGAGGGTAGTGGATAGGAAGAACACCTTCGAGTGTTGGTTCACTTTCGGATCTTCCATGGTTTACTGGTGTAGCAAGAAACAGACTTATGTGGCTTTGAGCACCAAAAAAGCAGAGTAAATTGCATTGGGTGTGGCAGTCAGTGAGGCAGTGTGGCTTCCACTGTTATTAATTGTGATAACCATAGTTGTGTGAAGATCTCAGAGAATCCAATGTTTATTGACAAATTGAAACACATTGAGATCAAGTACCATTACATCTGAGACATGGTGCAAAGGAAGGCAGTATTGGTGCAATACCTTCCTACAAATGAGTAGGTTGTTGATGTTCTTACCAAACCCATTACCATGATTACGTTTGAGTACTTCCATGATAGACCTAGCATGGAAAATAATTCATCCCTCGTTGAGAGGGAGTGTTGATGTTTTTAGCTTCATGAGACATTCTCCAGATCATACTCCTCTATCACAGAGTTGAGTTGATCTCTGAGGACACTTATCCGAGAGGGATAAGTGGGTTTGGGATTATATTCCAATGTCCCTTGTGGAGAGCACTTTAGGACATGTCAACAAAGTTGAACTTGACGTCACACACTATGGGGAGTTGACCTTAGTGTTTATTGAGGGAGTAGCCTCTAGAAGTTCAGATCATACTCCTTTGTGACTGAGTTGAGTTGATCTATGAGGACACTTTTCCAATATGGATAAGTGGGTTTGGGATTATATCCCAACGTCCCTTGTGGAGAGCACATGAGGATGGATCCCTTGTGGAAATACATGAGGACACATTAAGGTATTTGACCTTGACGTCTCACACTATGGGGAGTTGACCCTAGTATTTCTAGTGGGAGTAACCTCTAGAAGTCCACATGTGAGTGTCACGTGTGATAGAAATTTTGCTACTACAGTGGTTGTGTACCATTGGCAGAGACTGTGTTTCTTTGGACAATAGCTATGTGCTACTACAGTGGTTGTGTACCATTGGAAGTGACTGTGTGTCACTAGAAAATAGTTGTGTGCTACTAGTTGATTATAAAGTAGTCATTGGACTACCATATGAAGATATCATGGAAATATGCCTTCCTAGATAAGAGGGTGTCTTCATGTTTCAACATCGGGTGAACCTTCTCCTAGATTGGGCTGCAAACCAAGGGAGATAGGATACATTTATCATAAAGATGCACTTGTGGAAAATGGGCCCAGACGTAGACCTTCCTTGACCATGACACAGAATAATATGGACTCGAGGTGCTTGAGGTGCTTTCCATGTGTTAGTTAGCATCGGGCTGACATTCACTCACATGTGTGTCCATGTGGTGAACGAACCTAGTGTGGTCTTTGTCCTAGTCATGGTGATTTGACAAGGAATGATAAAAATACTCAAGATGCTAGATGCTATCACATGTGGACCCAAAGTGAGCTTGATCTCAAAGAGAGTCACTTGGCTCAGAGGGAGAGTTGTAGGGGGAGTTTCCCCTTGATTCAGGTGGGAGAGAGACATATCCAAGGACTGTTAGACATGTTTCATGAGTCTAGGGAAAAGTTTGTAGATTTCAGATACAAACTTGGCATGATTCAGAATGTATCCCTTGTTGAGAGGGAGTGTTGATGTTTGGAGAACATTGGAAAGACATTCTCCTAGATTAATAATTAATAATATAATTATTGATTATTAAATAATATACATAATAAGTAATAATAATAATAAATAATTATTTATTATCCAAGGGGCGCATCCTTTCATGTATGGTCGCCATATGTTCTCTATATATGGAACACTCATAATTGTAATAATAAATAAATATTACATATCATCTTACAAAAAAATCAACAGTCTTGACAACTTTGAGTTTGAAGTTGCATACAATCATTATTGACAAAACTAGAGGTCAAGTTTGAAACCTCAACTTGATAGTTTCATAATAAATGCCTTTTTCAATGAGTTTTGAACATTTGATGATATAGTTGTGGTTTCGAGCACATATTCAAACCTCTTGTGAGATGGATTCAAACCCACGCTCTTGCAATAACAAACATGGTTTAAGAGATTTTGCATGCAAAGTCAAAGATTGATATTATGGTTTGTTGGCTCGAAATTTTGTTGCATGTTATGTAGGAAACTCTGTATATTTCTTGAGTTATTTTCGAACCCTGTTGGTATATAGAACTATGTTATTTATTAAATCAATTGGGATTTTGAATGAAAATGGTCTATTTAATATTTGACCCTCTCAAAAAGATTACCGCTCTCTTGCATGGTTCAAAACTTTGCGATAAAGATTTGTATATAGAGGATTATTCACTGAAGTTTCATTTTACACTCAACACCGTTTTATTAAAGACTAATGTGATGGTATATAACCTCGAATCCAAGCTCTAAAGAAAGACTTTGTATGTCTGTTGAATGTATTTTGAGCTCAACTTTGGTTGTTTGATGATGGGTACGACACACTTTTATTGATGAATGTTCAACCCCCTTTTCAGTGACAAGTTTGTACACACAGATATTCTATCATATGTTGTTGGTTTCAAATATGTGGAGCAAGGTTGCATGTAGTGTTGAATTATTGAACCATGAAGGAATTAATGGATTTATTACTTGATACCCTTATGCATGGTTGGATGTTTTGGACTATATATATTCATTCACAAAGAATTGTTGACTCTTGTATCTGTCAAGGACCGAAACGACAACCTCACGAGCATATGAATCCTCCTTTGTTTTTAGAGAGTTGGTACTCCTCTTTGGCTTATGATATTGTTTATAGTTTTGGATCAAGAAATAATATAGGAACTTACGGTAGTCCAATATTTTATTCTCAAATAAAGATCAAAATGTTGAAAAGTTTTTTTTTATTTTATAAAATAGCATTCCTAAGAAGTGGACCAAGAATCTCACACACCGCACATTACGGAAAATAAACAAAATTTCCTCACATCCATCATAGTGAAAATAAATATTTCTGATCACATTTAAAATAAAACAAGATGGCTCATACTCATAAGAGAATGTTTATAGAGTACTACTTATATAGCTCAAAAGAAGATTATGATATATCAATTTCAAATACTTTATACTCAAGACTCAGAGTTATAAAATACAGTCAAAATTGATCCCGAATTAGTTCTCTGGGATTTCTCAAAATAATAATGTCTATTACAATGCTTTGAAATTAAAGTTGTTTGTCCAAAGGACTAGGATTGGGGCTCCCATAGACCATAAAGTAAACATATACAAGAAGGTAGAACATAGAAGGAAGAAAGAGGGCGAATGTCGAACAACAAAATTTGGAAAGAAGACAAAAATAATGTTATCATGATTCGGTTATACTTTTCTAGTTAAAGAATGTATCTCTCTCCTCTTCATTTGCTTGATTCTATTTATTTTATACCCTTGCTGGTTGTGGTTTGATTATCGGTCGTAACTACTTATGTTGGTATTTCAGAGATCTTGGCAATTGAGTTGTTTAACCAATCTTGAATAAAATCCCTTAATGTATCCATATGATAAGTAAGCATTACAACTTAGATTCATATCTTGAGCATGTCACAATCATGCTTGACCATGTGAGTCATGTTTGTTGTAGATATCATTAGAAAAGAATATTTTGTCCTAGATGTTGAGGATTTTGTTGAAACAAGGTAATTCTATCAAAACACTATTAAAACCATGAAGAGAGCCTACTTGCTTCATAGGGCTCTAGGAACACTCATATATAGCATGATTTCACCCATTGATATTATGTAGGATAAGATGTTTATAATTTGGAGATTCCTAAGGTTGATACAAACACAAAGCTAAAGGAAATTTCTCATCAAGACGATCAAGTATGTGGTTCTTATTGAGGACATTGTTTCCTCACACTATTTCTCAAACCATGCAAAAAACGTGTGACATAGTGGATGTTAGAGCATAATCCATATTGCATAGATCTAAGGATAATATGAATTATGTTACCTTTTCCATATCTTACTTAAGAATCCCACTAAGGAATCAAAATGTTGATCCAGACATTAAGGTTGTAAATGATACATCTCATTGTTCTTGGGCTTGTGATGAGGAAAAGGGAAAGAGATATAAGGAGCATAGTCAAGTATTTGACACTTAAACTATCATCATGTCGATGTCAATATTCCTAGAAACAAGGAGTGTTATAGATAAAGATACATAAAATTAGGGAAAGGGGAATGTTCTGAGGAGTAGTGAATTCCAATTTTAGGTTTTGTAAGGTTGACAAGGTCTATTTTTCTTAGGCTTATACATAAATTTAATCAAGAACATGAAAGTTATCACTAATATTAATGGAGTTTTTTATTCCAAACAAAATCATTAACATAATTTTCTATGAAACAAAGAAAAACTATGTGT
>ML824666.1:54839-67015 GCA_009831015.1 Picea engelmannii | reverse complement strand
ATCTGTAGGGAGATGCAACTTGGCGCAGATCATTGTAGTGAAAGAGGCAAGCTAGGTATTGAAGGGTTCAAGCTGGGTAGCGAGGTCTTGTTTGATGTCATCCATTTTGGTGCCAATGGAGGAATGCATGTTTTTATTGATGGTGGAAACATTAGCACTGAGCTGTCTCACTTCTTGTTGGGTCTTTGTGAAATTAGAGTACAAGGAATTGAAACGAGCTTCCAAGTCTTAGCTATGGGCATGGGTTATGATGAAGAGGGAAAATGACAAGGGATGGGTGGGACCACACATAAAATGGGTTATGGGTGAAGTGTATCATGATGATCAGGGCGATGAGGGGAATCCAATGGGGTAAGTCACAAATAAGAGTGTTGGAAGAGGGTCAGGTCCATGAGAAAACAATTTTTTGGAAAATGATAGGTATGATTGCGATAAGGGCGAAGACAGGAATCCAACGGGATAGGTCTCAAATAATGGTGCCAATAGGAGTTATGCTATGGCTTGAAGAATACTGCAATGATGAAATTCCAAAATGATTAATAGTAAGAAATGTGTATTAATTTCGCAACTTGAATACATAAGACATAGTTGTGCGGCAATAGATATTGTCTATTATGTTTTTGTTTCCATCTGGAGGGTTAGGGTATTCAAGGGTTCTACAGAAAAGGGTTTTCCATGCACTATAGCTCTTTGATATACATGCGGGGTCCAACAATAGTACTTGGCCCAATATCTCAGGGCACCAAATAAGGAGGCTAGATCGTTCCCTTAGTCGTACTACCCAACTACCCAGGTACTAGAGAGTATCTTCCCGAGTGTTTTTCTCGGTAGCACTATAGCAGTCAAGAGGCTGATCAGTTTATCTATGGAGGGATTTAGGAGATCTAGGCCAATCCATATACATGTGTTGTCTGATGCACTACCACTCGAAGGGGTACCAACATAGGTTACAAGGGTGGCCAACAGATGTGCGCTTAAGTACCACTTGTATTTCCTACATGTATGAATCCTCGACCTCGGGTTTATGCCCGTAACAACAAATCTATGTAGCTTTAAGACGTCGGAATACGTCTCTACCCTAAAAAAAAATTAACCCACAATTTTATGCCGAGGAAGGTGCTCTGATACCACTTGTAGTATTCCCGATATAAAATAGTATGAAGAACATAAATAATTAGCTAGAAATGGCAGAGAAACATTGATATAACCAAAACAATACCACAATAATACCAGAATAATACTAGAATAACACAATAAAGAGCACTTTGATTACTGAGAGCAATGTTCACTTGCCTCTTCGAGGGGGCAACCTCTAGCAGAAAAGAGCTCTATTACAATAATATCCAATACAAAACTTCTCATACCCTGTATCTTATTTATACTAAATATGTCTATCCAAAATAACCATCTAGAGGAAGATCCTTCTAGAAGCAAAAGATTCTATTAAGTCTTCTTACATTTGACTTATTCTTCCTTATTGTTAGGCCTTATTAATATTGGCCTTTATTACATGGAAATATATTATTCTCCTACGTGACGGGTTAGGTCCCTAACATCATGTCATGAAACCCCAACTTCGTTGTGTGAAACATAATCCATCATGTTCAACTCAATGTCCCAATGTCATCAGTTAAAGCTGGAAGCAATCCCCAGTAGCAGGAGCAGAGGATTGTTTCACTCACAGGTAAGTGAAATTGCACATTCTCTAGCTCTGCATACAATTGCTTGTACAATAGCAATGCCCTGTGCATGTACAATATCAACATTTCATGCATCTACACGAAATCCTAGAAGCAACATGGATAGTGATGCGATGAAGATAAGATGTAGTGAGGCGATGCAGAGAAGTAATGTCATGGAATCAACACTGAAGTTGGTAGAACAAGTGTAGTGAAGGTAGTAAGTATATGAAGGTAGTGTAAAGTTCTACATTGCGTCATGGCAAAAGCAACGAAGGGCATTTCTAGTAGAAGCGAGTCATGGTAAAAGGAGTGTGTTGGCAAAAGTAGAAAAGGGCATGCAAAAACCTTGGGAAGCCATTACCATGTTGAATGATGAACTTTAGATGAGCATGACCATATATATTGAAAGTTGAAACAATTAATGTTCCAATTTAATGCTTAACTTAAACCCTAACATTAATCCACCTTATTGCAATTGCAATGGATACTTCGTTTCCTAAATTTAATTACTCCTTGCCTCCTCGAAATGAGACTAAATAAGAGGGAGAATTTATTAATTGATTCAAATAAAAAGTGTTTATATATTTGATTTGTGGAAAAAATAAAAGCATCTTTAATTTTTTTTAATCAAAACTTTTATATATATATATATATATATATATATATATATATATATATGACATTTTTAAACTAGAATAAAATGTCGTTTGAATAGGTCTACGAAGGAGGGATGTGATTTGTTGGATTTTTAAATTTAAATGTAGTGGGATGTTACGATTCTTTCCAATAAGTATCACCTTTTAATGTCATTATACTTTGATGTTTTAGATGTCCAAGGGACAAGAAAATATCGATGTTTTGAATGATGTTTGCGAACTTAATGTTAATACTAATGATGGTAAGAGTAGATTAATACTAATAATGTCATCGTTAACATTAACATGAAAATTTTGACATTAATATTAAAAGTCAAAAGTTTGTTGTTTCAATTTTGGGATTTACATATTGAATTTATAAATTTTGTATACAAATAATATTCAATAAAACACCTTTGTTTCATAATTGCTATCCATATTGGATATTCAAAATAATATAATAATTATTTAAAGAGAAATATGGATATTCAAAATAATATTATAATTATTTAAAGATAAGATTTTAATTATTTTAATTATTTTATTTTATCAACATAAATAGAATTATATGGTTTTATTTATTTTTTCTTATGTTAAGTATTATAAAAGGATTAAGAGAAGGAGATTAAGGGAAAGAGATTTAAAAAGGAAAAGTGAAAGAGATTATGAAAAAGAAAAAGAAAAAGAAGATAAAATATTAAAATAGTAAAAATTATTTTGAAACATAAAGTGTATGTAATTTTTATCATTTTATTAAGTTTAGATGTGATTTTTTTTACAACCCAGTGTGTGGGAGACCTATAATTCTTTCAATAATCAACATGAAATTGCCACATGACATTTAAAAAAATATTAATAACAAAAATTATTTCAATAATCTCAGTGTCTACTTTAAATAAAATATTTGTACATAAACTTTAACTTTATATAGAGACATTGAAAGTATATATTTTTAAAAATTTCACAAATAAATAGTTTTTATATTTGAGAAATGTGTAATTCTTTTACATATAGTTAACTCTTCTTATTTAAAAAAACATTACTAAGTAAAAAATATTTCAATATCACTTAAATAAAATATTTTAATATCATATATATATGAAATTTTTATAATAAAAACATTTTAATAATTATGTTCACTAAGAAGATGTATAATTACCTTTATGTTCAATATAGAGTTGATATACACATTCTCTTTCAACACATAATAAATTTAGATTTAAAATGCATTTATACTTGTTTTATTATTCACAAGTTTACACCCACTTACCAAATCTCAAAAACATATATATTTATATATCTTTGAAAATAAAAAAAATCCATGAAATAACTTTTAAAATATCAATTCAAGATAAGATCAAAGCAATGATATATGTTCTTATTCCATTTAAAAAAAAGGGTACATCATCCACATAAAAATACATACTGGTCCACATCATAGGGGCCATGAATCTCTAGTATACAAATACATATGTAGTTCACTTCTCAGAACTCACCATTCAAAAATCAATAAACCCTAACCCTAAGAATGTGATATAATCAATAGACATAACAAATTTCAGAACAGAAAGGAAGGAAATTTCAGAAAAACACACAACAAAAGAACAGGCAATAATAAACACGTGCAGGTATAGGACTACACGTGGACCTTGCATTGCATGGGCTTGAAGGCACCTGCATTCACACCAACAATGACATGGTGGCAATGAACTTTGATGTGGTAATGCTTTGATTTCCAGCTACCCACCTTGAATCGAACCCTGGAGTACAATTTGAGATCCAGATCAAGCGTACCGGCTTGCTGCTCAAGCTTCAGATCCCTGGCGGAATTCGAATCCAGAACCACCTCTTGCCCGCTTACGTTCGTTTGCAGGATGGTGGTATTCTTGTGACCGTGATAGAACATGGGAAGGGTCGCCCACCCTATCTGTTTTTTCCCGTATAACAGATATGCCTGGAGCCTGTAATAATAAATGCCGACTCTCTTATTGGGATTCCTCGTCCTAATCTTGAAATCAAGATTGGTATTGAGCAATCCATCGGAAGTCGTTTTAAATTGGGAGACGGAGGCATTATCCAAATAGTATTTGGGCTTGTGGGGTTGAATCACCAGCCATGTTATCAGAATTGCCAGGCCTGCAGCGACCAGTAGACCTCCTACCACACTACCAACCAAACTCATCAGCCTCCCCCTGGGTCGAGGTCTCCGCCCGCCACGTCCCCCTGAGGAATCCATGTCAACAAATATCTGGATCTACACTGGTCTCTGATCGTAACTGTAACGTTGCCTTGCATATAAATGAAATCAGTTGGTGGTGTATATATATAGGCGTCGAAAGAGAATAATATTTTGGCAAACCCTACTAATTTCCAGATCTACTTATTACTTGTTTGTGTGTTTGAAAGGAATGTTTGATTGGACAGATAAGAAGAATATTGCTTTGGAATTGTTGTGTTTAAGTAAAGGCCAGCGCTGGCTGTAGTACTGGTTGTTATTCACTGAAATGGAATTACAGATTGCTTGTTAAGGCTGATTACCGAGATGCCAAAAGTGATAACAGGTTGGCTTTCACTGTTGCGAATATTTGGGAGAAAGAGCGTAGTTTAAGTATTTATTGACTATGATAGAATTTATGGGCTCAGTCGAAGATTTCACATCACTGCTCCGATATTCTGTCACTGCTGTGTGGGGTAATGGAGAACTGGTAGGGTAATGGAGACCTGGTAATGGAGAGCTTGTGATAGAAGACAAGCATATTCCATCATAGAATACAAGGCAGCTGAACGCCGATCACTTTACTTCAGTTCCAAGAAGAACATTGTTGGGAGAGGTGCAAGGTTTGAATCTCTCCAACCTGTTAAAGTTAGGAGAGCTAAATGATTAGAAATAGAATTTTAAGCATATTACTTGCCTTTGCCATAGCATAAAACCCATCTCAATCCAATCGAAGCTCCCAGATGCACCAACTTCAAGCTTGTGGACCACCTAAAGGCACACTGGAAACAATAAAAAGAGCCATTGTAGACCACTTAAAGGAACACTAGGAACAACAGAAAGAACCATTGCAACATTTTTGCTCATTGAAACAATTCTAAATCGACTTGTAATAAAGTATGGTGTAAAACAATAAAAAGAGAGGGAACACTAGGAACAACAAAAATAACCATTGCAACATTTTTGCTCATTGAAACAATTCTAAATCGACTTATAATAAAGTATGGTGTAAGACAATTCTCTGGTTCGGTTATGAGTATTTGTTTACAAACTCTTAGCTAAAAAATTAGATCATTTAATAGAGGAGCATTTTACATTTCCATATAAAAATTTAAAAGAAGAATCACTAATAAAATTTTGATGAAGACATTAAAAGTTCTTAAAAGGAAAAAGGGAGCAACTATATGAAGCCAAAAGAATTGGGAAGTGTTTAAGAACATCTCCATTATAATTAAAATTGGGAAGTGCTTAAGAACATGTCCATTGTGACAATTGGGAAGTGTTTAAAAATGATCCAGATTTTATGAGTAGAATATTAAAAGATGTTTAACACAGAATAATAGAGATATAATAAAATTGGTTTCTATTCAATAAGGAAATAAGCTGAAACTGTAAAATGCAACAGAAAACAAGCTTGTTGGAATGGTGACGACTTATCTTTGAGAAGAGATGTGATTACAATGAGGCTATGAAGACCTTTTTTCAATAAACATGAATGCCAAAACTCTAGACATCCAAAAACCAAACCCTAGACATCCAAAAACCTAAGCCTAGGAGATGAAGCGCCAAAAGTCACGTGGGCATTGTTGGGGTAAGCTAGTACATCAACTTCTTGGGGTCGTAAATTTTGCACACGATCTTCGTTTTAGGTGCACAATAGCCGTTTGGAAAGTTATATCCGAGGACTACACATGTTGTTGTCAAACTTTGACTCCTTCTATAGTTTGATCGTAGAGAGCCCTAAAAACATTTTTTAGGGGGCCCTCGAAGTCAGGGACCCAAAAACTAGGAAAAAACTGCCAAACTGAAGAACTGCCAAAATGAACCAGTTGGAATAGGTGGGAGGCCAGTGACATCCATCTGGATCAATCCTCCCCCCTTAGGAAGCAATGGTCTCCATTGCGTTGAGTTCCCCCATCAGATGAGGAAATTTTTGTTGAATTTATCTCCGGGTGAGCCACTTGCCTTGGTGCAGGAGTTGCCCTGCTTTGACCACTCGATAAATCTAGATCCTTTGTTGTTTAGTGCCCTTGACCTTTGTGTCCACAATCTGATCACTGGATTCATGTTGCATGCAGTCATGGTTGAGCTCTGTTGGTGTCAAATACTCTACTATCTCTGAGGTGTCCAATAATGGTGGGAAATATGGCCAAAGGAGAGCCATGCTGAATACTAGGTGCAGACCAAGGGAATGTTGAGCTCAAAAGCATTGTCACCCATAGCCTTGGTGATGGTGTACGACCCATAACAGAGTGGGTGAAGCTTCCGATGGGGCCCTGTAAGGTGTTCTTTCTGCAATTCCAACCAAACTTTGTTTCCCACCTAAAACTTATGTGTCACCCGATGTTGATCATGGTGTTGATTGTACTTGGCATTAGACTTCTGTAAAATATCCTGAACCTGTTGGCGGATGTGTTGGATCCACTCAATGAACCAGGTGGCTTTGTTAGCTTCAGGTGGAGCAGGGGACATCCATGGGGCCCAATGGTTGGAATCCCAACCCCACCTGAAAGGGGTTATGTCCATTTGAGCTATGCAAGGCTTGGTTGTAGCTATGTTGGACACATGGAAGACTCTCATCCCATGTGCGCAGGTGCTTGGAATTGTACATGTGCATGATATGCATGATCATCTGATTGACGACCTCATTTTGGCCATCTGTTTAGGGGTGGAAGGAAGTGGATTTGGTGAGCTTGGTATCCAGCAGTGACCAGAGGCTAAACCAAAATGTGTTGAGGAACCGACTGTCCCGATCTGAGACAATAGTTTATGGGATTCCAAAATGTACCCATACTCGTTCAAAGAAGAGCTTGGCAATGGCCTCTTTTGTGATGCTCTTCTTGTAGGTGGCCAAAATCGTCATCTTAGAAAAGCGATCAACAACCACAAAACATAGTCATTTCCCCTCTTGGTGGACGGAAGGCCAGACATGTAGTCCATTGAGATGGATTCCCATGACTTGTTAGGAGTATGCAAAGGGGTGTACATTCCTTGTTTCTTACTGGTTGGTTTGGTGATAGCATAGGCTGTGTAGGACCTAATATACTTGCCGACATCCTGTCGCAGTTTCGACCAGTAGAAATGTTTCTACAACACCGCCACTATTTTTTCGACGCCAAAGTGTCTTGCCACTCGACTGTAGTGAGATTCTCAAATCAGCTTTGCGTGTTCGCTTGATGGAACACATAGATGGCCCAGACGACACAACATCCCGTCCTAAATATGGAAATTAGTGACCATTGATTTTGCGGCCAACATTTAGTAGGTGGTGGAGAAGCTAGGGTCTCTCTCATAAAGGTGGGGCCATACTTAGGTCTCGTGGTTGCAAGAGTCTAGCACTGTGATGAGTGACATGACTGGAGGTTGGATAAGGAAATCAACAACTTGGTTGGTACTTCATGTTTTATACTTGATGTTGAGGTGGAACTATTGTAAGTATGTGGAACACTTTTGATGACGGTCATTTTACAGTTTTCCTTGGATTTGCATGAACTGTAGTGGCTTATGATCAATGTGGATGATTGTCTCCTTCCCAAGAATGTAATGTCTCCATTATAGGAAGGCTTGCACAATGGTGTACATTTATTTTTCGTAAGTAGGGTACTTACAGACAACATCTGATAGTTCCTCACAATGATATGCCACAGGGTGGCCATGTTGAGTGAGAATGACACCCACATCATAATATGAAGCATTTGTCTCGATATCAAAGGGATGTTCCAGGTCCGGTAATGAAAGTATTGGGGATGAGCATAAGTGTTGCTTCAAATCATCAAAGGCTTGTTTTTGGGATAGGCCCCATACAATTTTTTCCTTACCACCACCCCTGATTACTTAGATGAGGGCCAATGCGATATGAGAGAATCCCAACACAAACCTGGGATAGAAATTGGCAAGGTACAAGAAGCTCTGAATCTCAGTGAGTGTGGTTGGGGCTAGCCAGTCAGGGATGACCTGGATCTTGGCTGGATCCACATGCAAACGATGTTGATCAATAATGCATTCTAAGTAATGGACCCTATCCATGTCGAAGGAGATTTTTTTCAAGTTTGCATATAGCTTGTGTTGTCGCAGGGTGTGCATAACCTACTGAATATACTGCAAGTGCTCCACCCAAGTCTTGTTGTAGATGAGGATGTCATCCAAATACACCACTAAAAGCATATTGGTGAAAGGTCACAGGATATCATCCATCATCCTCATAAAATTTGTTGGAGCATTTGTCAAACCAAAGGGCATGACCAACCATTCAAAAAGACCTTCTTTTGACTTGAAGGCGGTCTTCCATACATCTGTATTTTCTATTGGGACCTGGTGGTATCCAGACTTCAGATCAGTCTCACTGAAGTATTTTGCCCCCGTGACCTAATCAAGGAGGTCATCGATTCAGTGAATTAGGTACTGGTTCTGGAATGTGATTTTATTTAGAGCTAGATAATCAATGCAAAGTCTCCATGTCCCGTATTTCATATGCACTAGCATGATTAGGCTCCCACAAGGCGATGAGATGTGATGGATGTGCCCCTTATGGAGTAGTTCTTGTATCTACCTCTTGATCTCCTTGTTTTTTAACAGAGAGTGGTGGTAGACTGGCCTATTAGGTAGCAATCTGTCAGGGGTCAAATCGATGGGATGCTTGACCTGACAGTGCAGAGGTACCCCGGTAGGAGAGGAAAATATATATGAGTATTCTTCCACGACCATATCCACTTTCTTCTATTGTGTGGAGAGATTAGTCGCGGAGGCCCTGGATGTGGCTGTGATATTTTGCTCACTCTGAGAACGAATCATGAAGAATACAAATTTCTCGGTTTGAGAGACGACCTTCTTGTATTGCTTGGCGGAGATCAAGGAAATAACACTAGGTGGGACTGCCTCAGGTATCCTGTACAGTTTCTTATTCAAAGTAATAATAAAACTACGAGGCCTAGACTCATATACAACATGATGTTTCCATAAATAAGGTTGACCCAAAAGAACACTAAAAACTTCGAGAGGAGCAACATCACGCAATACCTCAACTTTGAAGGGCTTGATGTAGTATGACAATCAAAATTGTTGGCTGATGTGGAGATCGCTTCCTTGGCGAAGCCATCCAATAGTGTAGGGTTGTGGGTGTGACATTTTCGGTAGGGCCAAATGCTTGATGACCTCTGATGATATGGGGTTCTTCTGGCTACCGCTAGAAATGATGAAGTGCAGCGGGGTGCCTTTTACCCACATCTGTGAATGGAAAAGGCACTCGCCTTCTTCTGGCTTGTCTGGCTCACTAGGATGGAGCTTGGTGGTAGCAACGGTGGCAATGGGTTCTGCGTCAATGATCCATCTTCCCCTTTTTGTTTCTAACTCACAGTCGAAACTCACATCTGATTCAAAGGCTTTCACTCCGGCCACCAGCGACTACTTTGAGCGGCAATCAACAGTGTTATACCAAGGGATCTTATGGAAGTCACACCACTTTCCGATATCTTTCTTTGTCTTTCTAGTGTCCTTCTTTTCTTGTGTCTTAGATTGGTTGTCCTGATACTGTCCATATTTTCTCTATCCTTTATTCTACAGGTTGAGGCCGCCCTTTCTTGGATTTTTCTATGAGGGGTTCCCAGGCACAAATTTCCACGTCTTTTGTTTGAGCTTCTACTCGATTTTGACGACATATCGATAGGTTGTACCTAAGGAAAAGATGTCCATAAATTACATTTTGGTCTAGATGTATCTATGCAGGGCACCGTGATACTTGAGCACCATATGTGGCTTTGAATCTTTGATACACAACTTGGTGCACAAGGTATGGAAGATATTTGTGAACTTTGACACTGCTTGGTGATCTAAAAATGAAGAAGACTTGAAAAACTTGAATAATTATTGCAAGTGAAACGTTATGTGTTTTAAAGCAACAGGATCAATTTGCAACACATAAATTAAGGATTACTTATGCAAAATACACATAGACAGCAACATAAAACAATGAACATCAACACATAAACACAACAACTTGATAAAGGATTTCACCCCTCTCCGGGCTACATCTCCTGGTCCAGCTTCCAATGGATCATTATTATTAAATTGCTCAAAGTGCTCAAAAACATGCCTTACAATGCTCAAAATGACAAACCGACTGATCCAATGGCTTCCCAGCGTCCCAAAACCCCTGTCTGGGCTCTTTCGACACCTCAATCGGTCGAAAAATGAAGAAGTTAGCCTCCTTGAAGTCTCCCTCTTCAACTTTGTTGTCTCTGGTTCTACAAATCGCACCCTTGCTTAGCAAACCTAGCTCACACGCTCATTTAAGCATAAAAACTTGGCACTGGGCGCAACCGTGCCAATGGTGCAAACCATAGGACAGTTAAGGCGCCTCCAACCCCTAACCGCCTCGACACTCGGGCATATGGCCATGTGACCTTGCGTTGGGCGAAATGGTGGTTAAACCGTTTAAAACCGTGCATTTTCCGTTGTATTCCCGTGCCAACATTTAACACGCAGGTCGTGGTTTCAAGCCCCACGCATACACATAACATATATAACAAATACATTGCAATTGCAATGTATTGCAATACAATATAATATATAAATGAATGCGCGTGCGCCAAAACATTCGGGCCAATAAATATGTGGGTCATATGTGTTGTAATACGTCCACGGGTCGGGGCTAAGCCCCGACCCGACCCCCCTTTCCCGTTGGCATAACTTTCAAACATAAATATATACTTTGTGGTATAATTAACAAGGCACAAACGGTGGAACTTTGGCTAGCGGAGAGTTATGAAGTGTTTAATGTTGGGGGAGGTCCCGGGGTCGAACCCCGCGGACTCCCCATACAATTTTATACAATCATATAAACAAATGATGAGGGGACACGTGGTGCCCAGAGATTGGGCCACGTGTCCTCATATAACTCGCCACCAATCGGACACGTGTCACCATCCAATACGCCAACAACCAACCAATAACCATTTGCCACATCATCATCGTATGACCTATACAGTCCTGCCACGTCACCGTACGGATTGTACGGACAGGTACAGTCAGCATCCAAAATTTTGCCTGTTTGGCTTGGCGGACAGATCGCGATATCTCCTTCATACAGACTCCATTTGAGAAAGTAAATATACCACCAGAATCAGGAAGATGATACAGACGCAATGACACTGTTTTCGTCGCATTCCGAGAACTTTGAAAATTGAGCAAAATTTGATCCCCTGATCACACCTCCCCATTGGGAAGATTTTGGACCTCCAAAAGACTATCTCAGTCTATGTGAAGATGAGGGTATAGTTCCCTCACCCTTCCAACCTCAATCCACTTGGCCTTGCTTGGATTCGTCCCTTTAAGACCAACTCGCAAATACTCCACATTTCCTCGCTTCGAAGTTCGCATCCTCCTGTCAAGTATGGTGTCTTTCTGTAGTTCTGTTAGATACTCTGGAGAAAAATCATCTATGGAAGGAATATGAACATGCTCTCCTTGATCATCGATCAACGGAGGCTCATACAACTTCAAATTATCAACATTAACAACTGCATACATCTGCATATATGGAGGCAAATCTAAACGAAAAACATTGTTACCAATCTTGCCAACAATTTTGAAGGGACCATATCGAATTGGTTTCAACTTTTTACCTTCTCCTTTAAGCCTCTCCTTGCT
>ML824666.1:8574-33187 GCA_009831015.1 Picea engelmannii | reverse complement strand
CTTAACCAGTGTGGGCCCTCCTCCCATCATTTCATCCTCCCTTCCGCTTTTCCCCTGCTGCCGTGTGTCATCCATTCACCTCCCCTCTTTGGTCCGCGTGGTCTTACCTTCTTCTCACCACCCACTCGTTCCCTGCCACGTGTCCTGTTCCTTCATACGTCAGCCTCTCACTCGGGGGCGAGTTCATTCCTTCCATCTTCCTCCCTTCCATCTGTTGCCTTCTGCCATGAATCGTCCTCCGTCATCCTTCTCTCGTTCCATCACTCCTTCCATGCCCTTATAGCCCAACACCACCATTCCTGTCGTGCACTCACCTTCCGCGCTAGCCTCCCTGCCTGTCCCTCAAGCTATCCAGTGATTCCATATGGCAGCGCGAGAAGTCGTCCATATCCCGAGGTGCTGAGTTGGCTGGTCCGTTCTCAATCCCAAGAAGCAGTTATTGAAGCAGTTGGTGGTGGTTAGATATTGCCTCCGCCTTAATGGGAGAGCACGACCATGAATTTAAGGCACGTCGATTCACCATTGGAACTGTCAAACAATTAAGGTTGCGTCTGACATAAGTTGCACGATCTTTTAGATGTTGACTGTCAGAAGCCATGCAGATGCAAAGCTTTCAATGCATTTTCTTGGTTCCGCTGCTATTGTTGTTTTGAGTATATGTAGGCATTTTTTCCATTTTTGTATCTATCGATGGTAGAGCTAAGCTCCCGACTGTAAAGTTTCAGCAAATACTCTGGTTTCCTGGTTATGCCTCTATGTTTGAGACTTCTTGGTATATAACAAACAATTCTCCTTTTTCCATCTTTGTTTCATCTCATGCCGGAGTGTTCACAGTCGAATGATTCGCGTGGATTGCTACATTTGTGTTGTGATAAAGGATTTGTCGTAACATTTATGTATTCTCTGGTTCTCTGCGTTTGAATATAAAGTGACTTTGTGTTTGAATGCTTTCTCCTCCTGTCTGTTATGAATATGATGTTTATTATAGACCTTTGCACCCTTCTCGCATAAGTCTTCCACCTGCTCACCTTTTACTACGACTCACTGTTTGGAGTTTATCAAGACCTCACTCATTCATGCATGCCTGGTCTGGTTTTTGAGTTGGGACGATATCGTTCTAAGTCTCCTTCCATTTGATCACCTTTAAACAAAACGTGACAATAAACTGATGGGCTTCGGGCTCTTCTCCTGCAAGCAATCCAGGAGTGACTTCCGTCGCCAACAGTACTATGATCACATATCTGTGTCCTAGATAGGTTGTATACACTTGATTCCTACAACCCCCCCTATCTCTACCTCGGGTGAGACTTCATCTGCTTCACAGGTGTTTCCAAAAGGGCCGATAGTTAGGGTTTTGTTGGTGCGTTGTTGAAGCATTGAACCCTAGGTCTGCCCCTGTGCCAACAAATGGTTCCATTGTCGGGACCTGAAACTGTGATTGATGGGAACTGAAGAACAGAAGAAGGCCCTGTATGTAGATCTATTGTTGTGGTGCACAGTACTCTACTTGACTTCCGAAGCTCTGTGCTAAGAAAAGAAGCTCGATTTGAAGAAAAGAGGTAAGATCTTAAAGATTTTTTCTCTGATAAAGGTAAAATAAGTGGAAATTTTTGCTTCGAAAGAATGGTTCTAGGTATGTTTGATAGATTTGGTCCTAGTCTAAAAACTAGGGCACAAATCAAAGAAAGAAGATATGATATGAATAGATCTGATAGAAATAGTGAAAGATATGTTATCCCTATGCATAGAAATAATTTTTGTACTAACAAGTGGATGTAGGATCCTAGAAAGAATTTTTTGCAAGTTCATCACTGTGATCCCAGTGCACAGTACAGGAAAGGTTGGGTATCGTTTAAGAGAAAGAGAGGATTGAATCTTTATTATAGTTGCAGAAGACCGGGACATACTGCTAAGGAATTCCCTGGTCAAGGTCCTATTTTCCTTTGTTGTAAAGCTACCGGACATGAAGTTTTAGAATGCCATAGAATGATTGCTAAAGTTGAAAATATGAACATGAGACAAGAAAACCAAGAGGAAGGTCAAGAGATCAAGAATATGCTCAAGAACCAGAAAGAATCAACGACTATATTATTGAAGATGAAAGAAACATTGAATGATCACAAAGACATCAGTTTATTAGAGATATTAAAAGAGAAAGAGTGCATATAAACAAGAATAAGAGACTTCGACATAGACTATGTATTGGATGCAGAAACACAGGTGAAATTTACGACAGAAAGTACTTGGGAGATCTTAGGAAAGCCTGTTATGGTTTCCTCACTGGGAGGAATATGATTGTTTAAAGGAAAGTTGATAACTCTATGTGGAAGACTTACCCATGTACCTACGATTTCCCATCGAGCATCGACAAAAGAAGAATTTGAGGTCATAACGTTTGCTGAGAACAATGAACACTGTTTACTTTTTCTAGGAAAGACTTGGATTGAGAAAGATCAGATTCGAAGGAATGAATAAGAGGAATCCCTAGAACATAAAAAGAAATACTTAAAGTATTTAATGGCTAGGAGAATAGAACGCTTAATAGAATAACAAGAGGACACGTCGAAGAAACCGAGGGCCAGATACCTAGATTTCGAAGTTAAAAGAACGCAGGAAGACATTAAGAACTTATCCATGCAGGAGAGTAGAGAACCTACTCCAGTGAGAGAAGAAGTACTATATTCGAACCTTGTAAAATATCCTCAACAAAGTGAAGTTACTATGTTAAGTATAGATAAGAATAAGAATGGAAAGAGGAACCCAGCAAGTCAGATCACAGGAAAGAAGGCCAGAAAGCTCAGCAAGAAGAAAGCCAAGTTAGAAAAATTACAAGAAGTTCCAAAGAGAACTTCGCAGAAGGAAGGCTTACAGAATTTGAACCTCATTGGGATATCAGAACAATGCAGATTGTCACTTTGCCACGACGAAGAAATATGACCATTGGAGGCATCCCGACCATTAGAATGACTCTCCAAAATGGCTAGAAACACAATTATTTCCGAAATCATCACCATTATACCATTGGGACCACACCATAACAGATGGAATCGCATTGACTAAGGCATTCCTACCCGTTGGAGGAGTCCATTATGATAATTTCTATTTATCCCATTGGATGTCTCACCGAGAACACTTTTTCCAATTGTGATTATCCGAGCCCACAAAGAACTAGTTGCTTCCGCGTAGTGCTTATTGAGAGCTCGCCACCCATTATGTTACATTGAGTGTTTTCTCACCGACCTGAGATATCTGATCTGAGATATCCTAATAGACCTCATGGATGAAAAGGTGATGTCCACAGGCATACAATCTTCATCGACGTGAGGATTGGAAGCATCCTTGTTGACTGCGCAACGTCGGTCTAACCAACCCGCTATTGAGAAATGTAGAAAGCATCGTGATGACTTGGTGAATGCGAAGCTCATCCCATAAATCATGCCCGACTACATCCCACCTCTGGCTAGCACGGTGGGTCGTGATAGCATCCCGAGGGACTTCGACTACACAGTGATCACCTCGTACCTCCCGAAGGGGATACGCGTAGTAGGACTCCAGTTGGAGAGGATTATGACGTTGAAGATCAACGGATATAACTTGGTAGATCGCAATAAATATGGCATGCTCACACCATACAAGTACTTAACCAAGACATCGTGGAAGAATTCAAAGATAATCCCCCAACCATGGACCATGTACAACGCAAGGTCCACGATCCTCAATGTAATGAAGTTACCACACTTTGAAAGACATCAAGAGGTCCATGGTCCTTAGCTATGGTTTGACATATGCATCATTGTCGATCCAGTGTTGATCCATCAGATCACCGGATTAAGCATGCAAGGACTAGACCCACAAGACTTTTACCCAGGTAAGGTTGCATATCGTGCCTTGGCAATGAAAATCAAAGACACCTATGGCGATGAAGAGAAGGGGAAGCAGGGCTACAAGGTATCTTCCATCCAGAACGACGTAGTGTGCCTAACTTTCTAGTTGATCACTGGTAAGCTCATTAGAAATAATAGGCCAACGCAGGTCATGGGGTTCGTCGTCCACCTCGCAGGAAAATGCATTGAGGGGCTGAAAAATGAACTAGGCGAGATACCTCGCCAACCATTTAGAGCAAGAATGTCATGAAGATTAGGATCAGGGATATGAGTTTCATTTCATTTGGCTGCTAATTCTCATTACCTTCATTGCTTGGGAGATGCTGGAAGGAGCGACCTTCCCTGAAATTGAGTCGTCTGAACCACTAGTTGCGAAGCTCACTACGCTATGGTACTTGAGCGGCATGGAGAACCAATGGAAGTCAAACGCGGTGTTCCACACCTATTATCTACAGTTGAAGAGGGCCATTGAATCCTTCCCTCGCATGACATTGAATGCACTGCATCGATTCATTCCATTTGCAAAGTTATACACAGATAGACATTTCATATATATCACTGTGCACAGAGATGGAAGCAAGGAGGAGCTGTAGAGTTACTATAAGCTCACTGAGGAAGATATGGAGGAAATAACAAAGGAATGGCCTACAAAATTCTTGGTACCAGTAGAACAGGAAGAGTTGTCTGACCCTGACCTCATCAAAAGTGTTGTAGTCACTCGAGAAGAATATGATGCACTCAACAACAATAGGAAGAAAAAGAAGGAAGATGTACAGGAACTGAACAACGCATCATAAGATACTACATCAAAATCACCTAAAGGAGGAGGAGATGATGAAGTGGAAGAAGAAGAGGATGAAGGGAAAAAACACAAGCAGAAGCAGGGTTGTGTAACACTGCCTAAATATCCCTGCGAAGAGATAGAGACATCCAAGAAAAGAAAGGTTTCCCCAAAGAAAACTACATTGGGGAAGAAGTCAAAATCCAATAAACTGCCATTTCAAACTGTGCTAACGGTGGATGACATTGACCTTATCATTGCTACTATGTCAGACACCTCAGAGGATATCTTGTAGTGAAGTGAAGAAAAACATGAGACAATGTTTGACAGGATTGAATCGGATATTAAAGGAGTACAACATGCTCTCTATTTGAGCCGTGCAATGTCTACTACGCCACTGCCATCAGAAGGAGCAGAGTTGGGAGATGAGCCTGCCCAACTACATAGATTAACAGACTTGAAAAAATCTCACCTTCGTTGTGTCCAGGAGGGAAAGGAACAGAACACAGAGGCACTGAAGCAATAAAAAGAGGAAGCCATAGAGCAATGTTGGGTTGCACAACAAGAAAAAGATGACCTCCAGGCGAAGTTTGCAGAGGATAGAGCGCATATCCAGAAGGAGAAAGAACAATTGCTTGCAGAGAAGATAGGAGTTAGAAAAGAAATCACCAAATCACTTCTCTCTATGACGGGCTTAGAAAAGATGGAATAAGAAACTGTTGAGAGCTAGGTGGGGAAGCTCGCTAAAGCCATTCAACAACTCCAAGCATGAATAACAGAACTGGAATTGCAAGCAGTGCCAAGCACTCTGTAGGAAGTGCGAGATCATAGAGAGGAAACTACCTGGAGCTCATTCGAGAGAATCAAGTCATTGACCTTGGAATGCAAGAAACTCAGCAGTCAAAGTGCATAGACCTACATGCGCCTTGCAAAGGACCCTGAACTAAGGACATTGGAGTCACAACTTTAGGAGGCAAAGAAATAAGAAACAACAGTACAAGCACAGTTGAAGACATTGTCACTGGTTGAGAGTATGAAAAGCTCATAGGAAGAGAACACGATTCAGCAACAGGTCCATGCCATCCAAATTAAAGTCATGGAAGTGACCTAGACGCTCCAGCCAGTGCAGGATGAAGCTTGCACACTTTTTGAGGATATTGAAGGACATGGTGCACAACTAGAACAAGTAATCACCACGGTAGAACATTGCTTGGAAGGACCAGTGACTGAGAAAATTATTCAAGAGTTCATCGAACAGGAGTCTCTAGCAAGGAAACAGGTAGAGGCAGCTCGAACTAAGCTAGAGGCCTTCGAGGCAGAGTTACCCAGAACAGAGTGACTCGGGATGAGTCACAGGTGAGTGTTGGGGGCTTGTTGGCCCTCGACCATGTTTTGTGGAAACGTTGCTCATGTTTGACCAATTTTGGGACTTCGACAGGCTGGTCGAATATGGAATGCCAAGCAAAGCAAATATCACGAGATCTCACCCCCTTTTGCAGGATTTTTGGGTTTAGGGTTTATGTAACGAGTATGGGATGTCGGCACATGGGTTTTTCCCCATGTTTAGGCCTTTTTGTAATATATAAATAGAAGTCTAGGCGATGTAATTAGAAAAAGAAGGATATTGTGATGAGTGCAAGAAATGTAAGTGGTTGGATCTATGTGATTGAGTTAGATTTGTGCATACGATGTACTAAGAACTTGGAAGGATAAGTGCAAGTGATTGTAAGAAAGGATCTGTGCTTTGCTAAGCTTGGGGAAGGAGGATCTGGAGAGGTGCACGCAGATCTCATGTCCTATGCGAAGTGGGTTTTGATGCTTTGTGCATGTAAGGAGATTGACAAAAGATAATAAAGAAGACAAAGAGTTGGTGGAAGTAGCCCCACGCTGAGGGTGAACCACATATATCATGTGTTATGGTTGCTTTGTGTGATTAATGTGATTTATGCTTATTACTGTTATCTTTATGTATGCTATATGCATCTGATATAGTGTCTTAGTGCTTGGTAATATGAATAAATTCTAGATCTGATCTATCTCTATGTGCTAAGTGCTTGAATGTGTTAGATCTTGTTGATTACTGTGATGCTCTGTAATTAGGGTTTTACCTACGATGTAAATGAGGGTTAAATACTAATGAATGTGAACTACTAAGTGTTCTATTAAGTATTGTGATCACAGATCTGTGTCCCAGCTAGGTTGTAGACACTTGAGTCCTGCAATCCCCCCTACCTCTACCTCGGGTGAGACTTCATCTTCTTCGCAGGTGTTGCCGAAAGGGATGGTAGTTAGGATTTTGTTGGTGCGCTATTGAAGCGTTGAACCCTGGGTCTGTCCCTGTTCCAACAGACACACCCTGCCTTTAGACATAGTGTGCCATCATCGCCTTGTACTATTCTTTGGCCCACAACGATCTAGGATCGTCGCACTGTGTTGGTTAGTAGACCACGAAGATTTTGTGAAAAAATTTAGTTTTTGATGGTTTTCCTTCCCCAGATATGTGATAAGTGTTTGGGGTGATTTTTTATGCTCTGTTTACAGTCTGCTTGACAACTTTGAATATGATTTTAGCCTTCTTTGCTTTGTTTTAGTTTGTTTTCTTTTGAAAGATTTGATCTCGTTCTTTGAGTGTCTTTTAGTTACAAATCATTATCTTTTCTCTAGAATTGTTTAGTGAAAGAACACTTCTTTTTCCTGAATAATTTGTGTTAAAAGAGAAAATTAGTTTGGGTTTTTTTTTTTTTTTAAGAAGCTTGTTATTCCTTTTAGTGTATCTTTGAAATATAAAGTTTTAATTCTTGTTTTGCATTAGATTGGGGACATCCTTACATTTGAAGTAGAAAAATTACATGGTTTTTGTCATTTTTGGTGTATAGTCTCTTTGAATCATTTATTTAATATCTTGATATTGATGAGTTTAATAAAATTTTGGGACATTGTGCATTTGGGAATGATAAACGTTTTCTTCTTCTTGTAATATAGTTTTCATCGAAGTGAAATATTTGCATTCTAATTTCTTTTCATTGTTTAGAGTCGGTCAAAACATCATGTAGTCCACGCCATTTTCCTTTTAAGTAAACAACAACCTTAAAATAAAGCGCTTATAAAAATTGATTAGACATTTTTTATATTTTCTGGTACCAAACCTACATTATATTAGTTGTAGGGATTTGGACTAGGTGTGAAAGATAACTTTCCAAAGATGTAAACAAACATAGAATCTTGAGTCAGGGAGCAATAAATCCACTTGCTACATTTTGTCTTGGGAATCCCTTCTAACACAAGGGTTGATCATGAGGTCGCATTAGAGCCGACATAGTTACTCACCCTGCTTTGTTGGTCTTAGTGTAGAGATTGCGCTTATTATTGGGGGTCACTTGAGAAGAAAATCATGTGCGAAAATTCTCGAGGAAATTTCGGGCTTAGATACCTTGCCCTTGCGCATGTATTAGACTGTCGACTACTTCCCCAGGCATCATTTTCATAATTGGTAACCTTATTAGCCTATCTCTTTAGGGTCTTTACACAAGGTGACTGTGGAGGGGCAAGTCTTCACGGTACCTGGAATCGACGTTGGCCAAAATCACTCAGGCTCCTTGGAGGGTATACCCACATTTATGTGTGGGAGCTTGCACCAAGGTGTAAATCCGTTAAGCATGTCGTCAACGTAACTTTTCCACCCGCTCTATATCAACCCCTTCTTACATTTTTCCAGCGACGTTGGATTTCATCACCAACTAGTGCGTTCATTGTGAGAAGGTTTTGTTTGCTTTCTTGCTTACTAGATTTTTAGTGTGTGTTGTTTGTTTTCCCTTGTAGGCCTTAAGTTGGATCTGTATTTATGGTGTCATTTCCCGAAATGACCAATGAAGAAACCCCTTCTCCAGGGGAACCTTTTTCTTTTCCTTCTTATGGAAACATTGGTCCTCCTTACATCGCTACTTTGAGCCTTCCAGGTCTCACGATTGGATTGTTGGTATGGTTGTTTTCCACTTCGGTAATCCCAAATGCAGTATGTGCTTCGGTTGTAAGAACTTCCCCTTGAGAAAATCAACCTCATGTTGATTCTTCACCTTCTCCACTTGCAAGGTCTTCTTTTGTTTCATATTCTTCGTTGAGTGAAATCTCTGAAGCTAGTAACCTGGTGGATAATAAGAAGAAGAAAAGGAAGATTAAGAAGAAGAAAAATAAGCAAGGGTCCAAACCTCCAACCACTGCCAGACAAGTTGGAAAACAACCAATTACTCATAGTCGTGTTGGGAGTGATGATGATGTCAATATCACCCAAACAACCCATAATCCCAAGTAACCTTGCAGGCTTTGTAAGGGTATCCATGTTCTTAAGGATTTCCCTGGTCTATCCAAGGTTATAGAAGCATGGTCTACACACCCTCGCCAGCCCATGTCGCCAGCCTTTGAACAACATGATGATAACCTCCCATCAACTAGTCAAGATATCGTTGGGAAGAAGAAAAGTAGAGTCAAGTTCCCGTGTATGCTATGTGGAGGGAGTCATAAAACTCACTTTTTCCCTCATATAGACGAATCCTCGAAATTATTGGAAAACATGAATGTTCCCCAACCTCAACGTCCATATGCTTATCGTAAGCTTACTCTTGACCCACCTGTAGTTGATGGAATGATCAATACGGTCCCTTTATCGGTCATTCCGGTTGATCAGGTAATCAATTTGGTCATGTCCTTAGTTGAACCAGTTAACCAAGTGGTCGATCTGATCCCATCCTTTCTCGATCCCACTCTCCCATTAGAGAGTGAAACCCAAGTAGTCGATCTGTTTCCAACTGTCGACCCCATTTTACCCTTGGAGAATGCAACCCAAGTGGTCGATCTGATCCTGTCATCAGTTGATCCTACTCTCCCGCTAGAGATTAAACTCGATATTGCTCACATTTTTCTCGTTGATACAAACACTACCTCCTCCTTATCCTATGGATCCTCCTCCAAGTAATGAATCCATCCTTTTTGATTGGGCTGCGTTGACTGGACCTTGTCTTCCCTCTCACATTCCCTTTAAGATTATAGTTCAAGTTTGTGGTTGGGACGTTCCTCAGACGCTGATAGATGAAGGTGCATATGGTAGTATTTTTTCCTCTATTGCTTGAGAATCTTTGGGTTGTCCTCATATTGTGCCAGTTACGCAGAATCTGTTAAATTTTAACAGAGGAACCAATCAACCTTTAGGGACCCTTTCTCAGACGTTTCCGGTAACTTTGGGAGGGAAAACTGTCTTTATTGATGTCATGGTAGTGCAAGACCCCTTGGATTTCTATTTACTCCTTGGGCAAGATTATGTCTATGCCATGAAAGCTATCGTGTCCAATATTTTTTGTGTGATATATTTCTCTCACGATGGAAGAATTGTGACTATTGATCAACTTTCATTTGTTGGTCCTGACTAGATGACATCCCTAAACAGTTCTTATATGCAGACGGTATCAACCTCGCCATAGGTCAATTATGTGGCATTGTCTTCCATCCCTTCAGCTATTGATGCAAATGATCCTCTTACTGTAAGGTCAATCTCTTATGACTTGGATCTGGTATTTCACATGGTGATCTCTTCAGTAGGGCTATTCGAGCCTGATCTCCTTACCCCTGTCGCGACCCTCGACATGTGTTCCATCCAGAGTGTGTTTCTTTCTTCCAATGAATATCTCTTGGAAGCCATGAATGAGTTTTGTCCCTTGACATGGTTTCCTTCCAGAGCATTGTCCTCTTGGAAGCCATGATCAAGTAGAGAATCTTTGAGCATGGTTTTCTAATTTCAAGCTCGTTAAAAAATGAAACCAGTTGTGAGGATAGTTTTTCTTCTCTATGGCAACCTCGTTAAAAAATGAAACAGAGGTCACGAGGATAGTTTTTTCATCTCCGTGACAACCTTGTTAAATAATGAAACAAAGGTTATGAGCATCGTTGTTCTCTTGTGTCAAGCTCGTTAAAAAATGAAACAGATGTCTGGGGATTGAACCTAGATTCTCGAGCATAGTTCCTATTCCTGTGTCAAGATCGTTAAAAAATGAAATAGATTTTATCCCTCTTTGTTTGATTCAAGTCCTTCATCTAGTATTTGAAGCTTCATTTTATTCTCCTTTGTAGTTGGATGAAACGAACTTGGGGGGCATTTTCTTACAGCCTCTAGAATTCATGTTGAAGTTAAGCCACTATCTTCTTAAGCTGGGGGCTAAGTACAAACCATCCCTGGATTATGCGTTGGGAAGTTGCAAGCATAGTTTTCCTCTGGTTCAAGGTTGTGTAAAAATGAAACCACCTATCTCAAGCATAGTTTCCTCTAGTTCAAGCTTGTGTAAAAGTGAAACTAGGTCCAAACATAGTTTTGGCTAGTTTTAAGCTTGTGTAAAAATAAAATCTATCCCAAGCATAGTTTTTTGTTTTTGTTTTAAGCTTGTGTAAAAATGAGAATGATCTTGAGCTTAGTCTTTGTTCTTTCTCATGCTAGTAAATAGCTCATAATGTAACCGAGTAAACTTTTAACACTTTTACAGACTCGTAAAGGTTATACAAAAAAGGCACCCCCTGGAGTTCCCTTTAAGTTCTTTTCAGACTCTCTAAACATGAAAAGATTGTCGAGCGATCTTGTTATTTTCACGCCCGTTAAAGTATTTGAAGAAAACATTTTTTGAGCAGTAGTTTATCTCTTTTTTCGGTCTCACCAGTCTACTTTACGAAAAAAGACATTTTGGATTTTCCTTTAAGTGTTTTTCATACTCTCTAAACATGAAAAACCCTTGAGTTTAATTTCTTTGGACTTGTAAAACAAACATAGAAAGGCCCATATGGGACCGAACCACTCCTTCCTAGGGTTCGTTAAACATACTCCAAGGGGATCATCCAAAGGATGAGGTTACATTACAAGTATATGTTATCCTCCTCAAGATTGTGTAAAAATAAAGAGGTACTCGCCAGAAATGGTGGGGGGGGGAATTGGGAAAGAAATGTATCTAAACCTATATTCTATGGAAGAGTCTCTTTTGAACATGACACCCTTTCACTCGCTTTATGTCTAGGTTGGAAAATCCACTTGTCTCTTGATCATACTCCTTTATAAGATTACAAATTGGTCTATGATCCCTGTTGTTGAGTCAGTGTTTCCAAGGCAATTGTCGTGTCGTCAATATGTTCAAAGAGAAGTTCAACCCGGAAAGCCTTCTATTGCATCGACCATTTCTACAGTCCTTAAGCCTTATATTGCATTGGCCATTTATGCAGTCCTTAAGCCTTCTATTGCGTCAGCCATCCCTAAGTCATTTCTGAATTACTTGTTACTCTGATCTATTTCAAATCTTGTTACTTGGTTCGTGTCATTGATTGGGGATACATTAATGCCCTCCTATGACAAGTCTTTTCTTGTTGACTTCAACTCATTATCCATGAATTAGACTTAGAAACTAATTGGTACCTTGTAACTTACATGCCTCAATGGTAGGTTTCCTCGCTTTCGACAATGGTTTTCATTATTGATTTGTGATCAAATTCATCTCATAAATTCACACACGTTGGATTGTACTAGTGTACCTTGGGAGTCATTCACATTAATAGTGATTTACCTCGCACTTGTTAATGGTATTTACTAATGATTGGTAATCAAGTGGTTTCTACCATGTTCGACTTCAACACATGTATTTGCATGGTTAGATTCATACTATAGAGTGATGGAGAAGAAGACCCCTGATATTTTCTGATAGATTCAGGTTGTGTTGGATTATATTCAGATTGTATTGTTGCATAGATCCACACTGTAGTCTTTTGGCTATGTTCAAATTTGAGTCTTTAACACATAGATCCATGGTGTATTGGTGTTTATTAAGATTTGAGTCATAATGGCATGGATCCACAATGTATGTTTAGTGGCCATGACCTGTATTACTTGACATGGATCTTTTCATGTCGACATTTATGATTTGAGTCATTTGTATTCTGATTATGGGAATTCCTACCTCAGTGATGATATATTATTGTACTGTATTTCCTTGTTTTTTGGCAGGTTTCCGACCGACGTGTTCCTTGTTCCCTACACACACTCGACAAAGTATTTAAGCTATCACTTCGTTCTAACTTCATACTTTGGGGAGCTCACTGTTACAAATTATTTTCGTCACTCCTATGACTGTTAATGATGTAAACCTATCCTTTGTCTTGAGAAGGATAAATGGCCTGAATCCCTGAAGAAGAATGAAGATACGTTTTCCAGAGAGATGAAATTATACTTTTCCTTTGTCAAAAACCTTAGAAAAAGGGATCGTCGCACCTTGCTTATTGTTAAGGGTGTGACAATATAGGATCATCACAGGTTGCACCACAGTGGCCTACGACGTTGTCGCAGTTTTCTTAGTGTTAAGGGTGCAATGATTTTCGTAAGAAGGAAAAAGAGGAATTTCTCAAAAGTTCTAGAATAGGAGCTTTGAGGGTGAGGTGGCCTCCGATTGGTTTGGATCTGAGTCACGTCCCTAATATCATGGGATCATCCTAACCTCCTCACCCTATCCTTTTCATCTTATAAAAGGAGAAGATTTCTCATGGGAAAAGTTTGTTGGTTAGTGCTTAGTTGGAAAGTTCTTGAGTTTTGTAGCTTGACATTTTCAGAGCTTGTATGTTGGCTTTGATCTTTTCTTTGTCAAGATAGATTGTTGACCTCAGAATTTGTGGAGCAGAAGTGTGTGGGAAGCAAGGAACTGTTGGAAGGGAACTTACAACATCAAGGCATTGGTTGTATTCTCCTTTTTATATATTTAATATAGTGATATATTTCTTCCCCATAAAATTGGTCTTATTTTATTGTATGACTCCTTGATCACATACATAGGTTTTGTTGAGTATACATTATTTCTTTCACTTCATTGGCTTGTGTATTTTTACAAGTTCAACATCCCATAAACCTTGGAATGGAGCAAAGATTACACTAGTGAGGACAAACGACGTTTAAAAGGTATGTCATTTATCTCTTGTTAGTTAGTATGCTTGATAATTAAAACTTAGGGAAAGTTTTATATTATGTCTTGTTTTGTTCTAGTTTCGGGGTGAAACTAGGGAGATATGTTTGTGTCATCACTTATCGATATGTCCGATAACAGTGTTGTATCTTGTCGACATGGTAAAATTGTCGACGTCTATAGTGTGCCAAATCTTAGTGCCAATTTGTTGTTTGTTGTTAAGTGTATTCAAACCAGTAAGATTGTGGAATTTTGCCTAGATCAGTTCTATTTTCAGGATCTAAAGAAAGGGAAATTGATTGTTTTTTACAGGATTTTGGACCCGACGGAAAATTTATACAAGTTTCATGACTTGAATCGACCTGAATCTTAACCGACTACACTTATTTCTCAAAATTATGAGAGAATTTGAATTTGGCGTGAACAACTCAAACATTTGAATTTCTACAGTCTACAGGAACTAGTAACTTAGAACATGGTTGCTAGTTTACCAAGGGTGTTTCCCCCTGAAGGTGTATGTAAGGGTTGTGTTGGGTTATGAAAAGGTACAAATATTCCCCTCATTCTCATGATTTATGATATAATCGCGATTGAATTTTCTGTTACTTAGGAATAAAATAGAGTAGAAAATGATTAAAATGTCTTCCAGAAATATTATTGAGTTGTATTCCATAAATTCTAAAATATGGTTGGAATCATTTGATTTTGTTACAGGAATGGGTAAATATTGCTAAACCCACGATAACCAAAGATATTTTCGAGATACGTAAGCTATTGGAGGTTAAAGATATTAGGAGCAAAGAAGTTTCAAGAGAGATTGGCTCTCTATTTTGTAAACTTCATAAATAGTAATAGTGATCCTAAGGATCTCTCGATCCTCAGGATAACTTAATTTACCCATATTTTGTAATATATAAAGGGTAGTGGATCCTGGAAAGAATAATCTAAGAATTTTATCCAAGCATTTAGAACTCAGAATTGCTTTGCACAAACAATTTTTGTAAATGTTGGATCAGTTATGGAATTAATAAAGGCTTTGAACGTTTTCATCATTTTCGCCTACTGAGTTTCTAGCAGTAGTAATTATGAGGACCAAGGGCCCAATCTGAAGGAGTTATTGTCTCAATCTGTAATTGTATCAGTTTGATTTATGTGTTATGGTTTAAATCTCCTTTGCAGTAATTAAGATAAATGTGTGAGTGTGTTAATACCTTCATGTTGTTTGCTTGTAAAATATAGATGCTTCATTGTGAATGTTATCGATTGTTTTTCCAGATTCCATTTTGTTGTAGTTTACATCTTGACAGTTCCTCTCATTTTCACGCGCGTTGTTCCTTTTCGCTTAAATTAGCATTTGTTGTTCCTTTTCCTTAGTTTAGTATTTGTTGTTCCTTTTCGCTTAAATTAGTATTTGTTGTCCCTTTCGCTTAGTTTAGCATTTGTTGTTCCTTTCTGATGAATTATCATTTTTTGTTCCTTTCATTCACTGTTCTTTTCTCAATTTACAGTACTCAGTTATTTCTTTCCAGTAGATTAGATAGTTGTCAATAGATCAGTTTATTAAGATTTTCCATAGATTCAATTCCTGTTCTTAATTAGATCAATTTAGCAATTCAATTCATGCTTTTAAATACGTTATAGATCATATTTCAATCATGTTCAGTAAAATCTTAGTCTCAGAAGTTTAATGAATGTGTGAGGAACTTGATTGTTGATAAACTCGTATTTTCTTTAACTACGCGATTTTAACCTCTACAAGCTATCTGCATAGACTTTTATGATATTCTTGAAATAAAAGACGAATCCTCAGGTTGATAAATTAATGTTAAACTAAGGTTTTTTTTAGGACATCTTTAGAGCCCAACATTTTGGCGTCATTTCCAGGGAGAGTGTCAAAGGTAGCATAGGTTATTTCTCTGGAGGATGAGTTATTGAAGACAGAAGGTAAGAAGCTACGCAAGCAATAAGTAATTTGCTTATGCCAACGCCTATCCCCAGCTGATATATAGAGATTGTATAAGCATTTAGAATTTTCTTTGTGTGAAGTGTGTATGACTAAAAAGAAAGAACATGAAAAACCAAAACCCCCACCAAAAACTACCCAAGCCCAGGGCTCGGTGCTCCCTAGGAGAAACACTTGTATAGATGACATCATCCAAAAAGTTGAATCTCAACCTTCGGTTGGACCCAGGAGAGGCTCCACCCGAATCCCTTAGGAAACAGTGTCACCAACTATAGCCCATGCTGAGATTCACACCAAAACTAGAGGGACTGAGAAAAGTTTTCAAAGTACAGATCTTCCACCTCTCGGCCCTTTAGAAGAGGAAAATTATTATAATATGGAAGAAGGAGAAGGGGAAACTAGTGGGCTTGCTAAGGAAAACCCATCACCACCACCTGATCCTAAATCTCCTGTGAAAGGAGAAGGAATACCTGAAATCTGAGATAGAGATAGCATGATCAAATCCCCTAGGGGATCAAGTAATCAATCAAAGGAACACCCAGGCCAAGAAATTCCTAAATACTATTGGCATATCTTCGATCAAATGGCACAACCAAATCAACAATGACCCCAGACTTCCACTTTGGAATATCCGATAGTTGATCCAGTTGCCAATGCCCCTATGAAAGCAATTCCCTTGCAGAATCTACCAACCTTTCATGGATTGATTTCATAAGACCTGGATGCATTCTTATTCGAATTTGATGTCCTATGTAGGGGTTATGATTACACCTTTGAACCCAAAAAACTAAAGTTGTTCCCTTCAACCTTGAAAGGGGCAGATCTGTGCTAGTTTATGGGACTAGGAGGCGAAACTATAAACTCGTGAGATCAGATGAAACATGCCTTCTTGAAAAAATATCAAGATTATTGTAGGACCATGGATCTAAAAGATGAAATATTTCAAATGACTGCAAAAGAAAACGAGACATTAGAAGAATATGTTGAAAGGTTCCAATACAATCTAGAAAGATCCCCTTATGGTACATTACTAGGCGAGGTGGTCAAAGCCACTTTGATAAAGGGAATGATAGATGAATGGGTATAAACATTGAATTTAATGGGGAAGGGTGATATCTATCAAGAAACTTATGATAAAATCATTCAGGTGTGCATCAGGTGCTCACGTGGAAGTACACAGACCAAATCATGGATGCGAACTCCCCTCACCAGAAATAGTAATATTATCAGCGGAGGAGTCACCCAAGCAGAAGTCGGTAATTTCTTAGAAAATTTCAAAACTGATATTCTGAGCACTTTGACTACACAAGTGGATGTATTGCAGGACAAACAGAAGCAAGCAGAAGAAGAACATACCTTAGCCATATTTTTCAATAGATGCAGAAAAAAACATGGTCCAAGGAATGTTCGTTGGATGTGGTTCAGGTGTGTGCTATCTATGATAAAGACCACACAACAGATCAATGCCCATCACTCCTAGGATTAAAATTTGTCTTCAGAGAAGAAGAAGAGGAAACTAAACCATTATATTTGATGGCTCAGTGTCGCCAATGGTAGGCCCGACATCTAAGTACACTACATGATCCTTATTCTTTCTTTTCCGGTAAGTATAATCAACAGAAAAATGCAGGAAACACATGGCAGGGCCAACCATTTACTAAACCCACCTGGAAGTCCCAACAATATTATATCTGCAAATCCCACTTGGCCAAACCAACCAGCTGCAAACCCCATTTGGCAGAATCAACCAACTACAAATTCCACCTGGCCTAACTCAAAATACCTTATATCATCCTGGAAAAAATCAAAAAACAACCCCTATCCTTCACAGTGGTCCAACATGGCTACCCAAAACCCAAATTGGAACCAAAATTGGCAGCACCCCATGGGAATGACTAATCAACCCATGGGGATGGCCCCTCAAACCCAACCCACTTTGCAAGCTCTACTCCAACTACACCAGAACCCTCAATCGCAATTACACCCTCAATTACTAGCCCAACCACACCCAAATCCTAATAATAGACCAACCCAACTCATCCATATTATGGAGAATGTGGAAGGGGAAATCAACTCCGTAGGGTGTAACAAACTCTGGTTGAGGTCGAGATGCATAATCTCTCCTAAAGAAAGCAATGTTTCCCAAGAGCAGGAGAATGAAAATAACATACAACCAACAATAACACCTTCGACTGTGGCTATAACACAAGAAACAGAGTAGGGAGGAAACACAGTCGAACCACAAGATCCTGATAAGGATATAACTCTTCCTCCCCCATTCCCTGAAAGGTTGATGATAGAAAAACCTGTTATGTATCCTAACATCAACATTGTAGGCAAACTCAAGAATTTATATGTTAAAATCCCACTCCTCCAGGATCTTGAAGACATCCTGATTTATGCAAAGACAATCAAGGAATTATGTGGGAGGAAGCTTATTAGGAAAATAAAAAAATCACCATCAACTATTCATGTGGAAGGGGACTTGTCTGATCTCATTTTAGGGAGACAAGAACCAGTCAAATATGCAGACCCAGGGAACCCCATAGTAACAATTCATATCCAGGGTTGTTCTTTCCCAAATACACTAGTAGATTTGGGGGCATCCAGCAACATCCTAACCATGGAAACCTGCAACACCCTGGGTTTTGACTCCTTCGAACCTACCCCAATTATGTTACAATTGGTTGATCAATCAGTGGTTAAACCAGTCAGCACATTACACGATATAGCAATTTCAATCGACTCTTGGGAATATCCAGCAGATTTACTCATCATCAACCCAAGAAGTGGGATCGAAGGGCATCCATTAATACTGGGAAGACCATGGCTCACGATAGTAGACGCGTACATAGGATTTTGTATGAGTAATATGATGATTGCTAGAGGAGGTGTTACAAATAACCTCATCCTATATCCTCCAGCCAAGCCAAGCCCGACTATTATACATCTGCAGCTGCCACCACCAAGATATCCAAAAAAGGATCTACAATCCCCTCTCATGCTGGAAGAAGCTCTCAGACTCAAAAGCTAATTAGAGGATGACGTGATCAATGGTTTCATCAAAAACCCAGCCATTGTAAGTAATCCAACGTGCCAAATTCTCAAAATTGTTCTAGATTGTGAAGCGCGGGGAGACTCGCTAGAGGATTTGATGGAATAACAAATTATGACTACCGTTGTTCATAACATCAAATCAGTTGAGATTGCACCAGGGATGTCTCTGAATTTTAATGCCAATTTAGATGAGAAACAACAACAAAAACTGATTCAAATCCTTTCTAAATATCAACAAGATTTTTCCTAGGAGTATTCTGACATGAAAGGTATTGATCTGCAACTCTGTACACACCATATTTATATTGATAAAGATGCCCGACCTATCCGACAACCCCAAATAATATTGAATCCCTACCTCAGGGACATTGTCAAAGAATAATTACAGAAGCTGTTGGATGTAGATTTTATATATCCTATCTCTAATAGTCGGTGGGTTTCCCCACAAGTGATCATTTCCAATAAGAATGGGAAATGGAGAATCTATGTAGACCACAAGGAAATCAACAAAGCCACCCAGAAGGACCACTTCCCCCTACCTTTCATCGATCATGTCTTGGATACCTTAGCAAGAAAGAAATTCTTCTCTTTCCTAGATGGTTTTAGTGGATATAACCAGATCCAGATTGCCCCAGAAGATCAAGATAAAACTACATTTACGTGCCCCCGTGGTACCTTTGCATACAGAGTATTTCCCTTTGGATTATGTAATTCTCCAACCACATTTTAGAGGGCCATTCTAAGCATATTTTCTGATCTGATTAGTGAAGGGCTTGAAGTTTACATGGATGATTTCACTCCTTATGGCGATGACTTTGATCAAGCTCTAAGCTATCTAGAGAAGGTACTCGAATGGTGCATTGCTACCAGGTTATGTTTAAGTCATGAAAAATGTCATATGATGATGACTGAAGGTGTGGTAGTAGGGAATTATATTTCTGCAGATGGAATCAAGGTAGACGCAGAAAAAATAGAGGTAATCCTTAATCTACCTACACCACGTACACAAACAGAGGTATGTAGTTTCCTTGGCACTTCAGGATACTATTGCAGATTTATGGAAAATTTTGCAAGAAATACTACAACTTTACATGCTTTGATTGGTAATGATGAATTTTAGTGGAATGACAAGTGTGATGTGGCATTCGTAGGACTCAAAAAGCAGATTTCGACAGCACCAGTGTTGAGAGGACCAAATTGGAAAATACCATTTCACATGTCCACATATGCATCGGATATCGCCATAGGCGATGTCCTTGGATAGGAAGAAGACAAGAAACCCTATGCTATTTTTTTTATCAGCAAGAATCTCACTCCCACTGAATCTAATTATACAGTAAAAGAAAAATAATTCTTAGTTGTTATACATGCCATCAATAAATTTTGTCATTATATAATAAGCTATCAAGTTATTATGTATATTGATCATTCTACCATTAAATATCTAGCTAATAAACCTATGACTAATGGCCGGGTTACTCGATGGTTATTTCTATTGTAGGAATTTGACAACAACATCAAAGACTGACTCGGGAGAGAAAATCTTGTTGGAGGCTTCCTGTCCCGCATACCCAAAACAAATGATTCCTTGACCATTGAAGATGAATTTTTGGACAAGCATCTGTTCGCTGTCACTACTAAGCCACCTTGGTACACTGATGTGGAAAATTATCTCACAGTCGAGAAACTACCAGCACATATGTCATCAAGAGAAATATAATTGATTGTCCAGTGTAGCGCACAAATCACCTGGATCGATGGATATCTTTTTCACACAGGGGCTGATCTCCAGGTCCACAGATGTGTCCGAGATGACGAAATCTATGACATACTGAAGGTAAGACATGGAGAGCCCTGTGGCGGGCATTTTTCAAATCGGAGGACTGGACATAAGATCTTACACATGGGCTATTATTGGCCCTCAATATTTAGAGATGCAAAGAAATATGTTTAGGCTTGCGACAATTGTCAACGGATGGGTAAACCAGGTTAGGCTGATGAAATGCCCCTAAAAGAACAAGTAGTCGTAGAACCATTTGAGAGATGGGCACTAGACTTCGTTGGCCCCTTCAATCCAAATTCAAATCAAAAGACTTATATTTTGGTTGCAATGGACTACATAACCAAATGGGTAGAGGTAGAAGCCTTACCAAACGCAACAGAGGAAGTAGTCATTAAATTTCTTTTCAAATTATTTTTACACTACGGACTACCCAGGGAAGTAATCACTAATGGGGGGTCACAATTTACAGCTCATATAATCACAACCACCCTGAACAATTATTATATTAAACATAGAGTTACTTCTCCATACCACCCACAAGAAAACAGACAAGTAGAAAGCACCAATAAAGTCTTGAAGGCAATTTTGACAAAAAACGTCTCAACAAACCGACAAAATTGGGCAATCGAGCTTCCAAATTCCCTATGGGCGTATCGCACAACATGGCGTAACACCACTGACTACTCTCTTTATCACTTAGTCTATGGTAAGGAACCTATTTTTCCAATCGAGTTTGAGATCAAGACTTTAAGGATGGCCCAGGAAATTGGATTGGATCTTACAGAGGCACATAAACAACACCGATAGCAGCTCAACGATTTGGATAAAGCACAGATGTCTTCCTTGGAGCACACAACTGTTATTTAGCAACAGAGAGCGAACTTGCACGACAAACATATCAAGAAGAAATCATTCCAAAAAGGTGATTGGGTGCTTCTCTATGATTCCATATTTCATGATTTTCCTGGAAAATTACAGACAAGGTGGCTGGGACCATACAAAATTAATGAATTTCATGATAATGGCACTATCACTCTAATTACCATCAACGGGTCTGGGTCTCCCTTTCTGGTAAATGGACACCGGTTATGATTCTACCATCAGTCACCATCAAAATAATCCTTCTTCCAAGCAGTAAGTAAGGACCCTACTGTTCAGATCTTGGCTAGTTGGGAAGGTAACCCAGCAACCTCAACTCCATAAATGATGATTTTGATCACTTTATATATTGTATATAACTTTCTTTATAGATTTGATTGAGTTTTTATTTTTTTTATTTTTTTGAGAGAATATGAACAAGAAACGATGACTGTAATGAATATAATTAACACTCTTTTATGTTCCTTACTCCCATCTCACTTTGAAAAAACTCGGCAAATATAAACCTTGTTTTTCATTCAAGAAAATGAACATGCTTATGAACCATCCAATATGTTGATGATTCAATAAACTTACCCATAGAAATTGAATGAATTTAGTTGATGACTAATCAACTATAGATTCACTAAAACAAAAATGTCTGTGGGAGTTTTAATCAGATGGGTAAAAATTTGAACATCATTGTTGTTGTTCATTTAAAAATGAAACAATTGGCATTCCTTTTAAAGTGACGACTGTTGTTACCTTCGCATGATCGTTGATTCCTTTGAAAACCATTTATGTTCCCCTTTGAAAAGAATGAATGTCGTTCCCTTCATAAGTAATATTGTCCATCCAAAATAATGATTATTGCTCGTTCTGTCACACTTTTGTTCCCTTATAATATATGTTGTTCCTTTTTCAACAGTGTTGTCCATTCAGAAGGAACAACTGTCGTTCCCTTCATGAATATTTCCTATTATTGTTCCTCTCTAAAAAACATGCCATTGTTATGTCAGTAAATCCTTTGGATATGACCTTCACTAATTCATTTGCATCAACACTAGTTCTAATTTTTCATTTGGTGTGGATCATTTAACATACCTTTGTAAACTATTTTTGGATCAATCTCTCTGAAACATCTTAAGAATTGTTCACAATTCATTAACCACCATAATTCATTTCTTTCCCCTATATATCTACATATAATTGAATGATAATTGCTTTCATATCATAATAAGTAATCTTAAATACATTCTTACATGGAATTCTTACACTTCTTACGCCATCCCTCACTCTTAAGGAGTAGATGTGCCTCCCTTGATAGAGCTTAAAAATAAAATAAAATAAAAATCATCAAAGTAATAAACTTCTTCCATAAAGAATAGGGGGTCTCATCAAGATCCAACCTATCACAATCATCAGATAATAACATAGGTGAAATTCCCACTATGGCTACCACACTAGGGCAATGGCCCTTGGCATTTTTTTGTCAAAGGACAAGAGGTCCCATCACGAGCCGACTTGTTCACTTAGGTTACAATCTAGTGAGTGGCATTATCATCATCTGGCCACCAAACCAGGGTAATGGTATTCTTGGAAAAATAAAATTAAAACTATTTATTAAGGATACGGGCTCATCTATGGGTTAAAAGGAAACCCTATTGAGGTTATGGACGCTTGCTGGCAACAGTGGCTCTGCCTGTGGTATCAAATTTTACCTTACATACGCCAAGTTTTAGTGTGTTCTTAGATTTCCTTTTCTAAACAATGAGGCTATCATTCCGGATATATCCAATAAAAGGGAAAGTAACAATGTTATGATATGTGGAAAATTTTAAACATGTGAACAAATTTAAAATCTTTCGGAATCGTTTTTCCTCAAAGAGTTTCTAAATTAGGTATGACAATTCGAATTTCCCACACAAAGTGATGATTATCGTAAATAACATTCAAGTGATTTTTGAAAAATTATTAATGATTTTCTTTTCCAACGATGATGATGGCATAACAATCACACCTCACAGGAACTCCCCGCCATTATTACACTCGTGCATGACCATACGCTGACGTGGCAGAGATCGTACATCTAGGTGGCATGTGATGATGTGGCCTTCATTTATTGGCAGACAGTTAGCATATGAGCGTTTAACACGTGTCATTTTGGTGGCTAATGGTATGTTGACACGTGGCCCAATCCATGGCCGCCACGTGTCACTTGTTTGGTTTAAAAGTTTTGTCATGGGCAGGAGTCGACCCCACGACCTCCGGGCAGGGGAAACGAATTGGCAAGGAGCTGCCAACCAGCGCGCCACCGTGCGTTGCTTATTATATATGTGGTGCAAATTATATTTGAATTTGAATGTAGGAGTGGTTTGGGCCGCAACCGGGCTGGGGCTTAGCCCCAGCCCTTGGTCGCGCGCCATTTCACATATAACCATAGCTATGTTACATAGTGCATGCGTGGTTGAAATATGGTTCAAACGATTGTAAACCTACCCACCACTTGTTACTATATTATTCGCCTATGGACGGAGCCCCATTTTTGTAAATGCACGTGGTCATATCATGAACCCATATGCCCGAGAGCTAGGCAGTTAGGGGCTGGCGTGCCCATAACCGTCCTACAGTTCACATCATTAGTGCAGTTTTGTTCGGTGCCAGGTTTTCACGCTTTAAATTGTGTGTGTGCTAGGTTGCATGAACAAGGGTGCGTTTTGTAGATGCAGAGACAACAAGCTTGAAGGGGGGACTTCCAAGAAGCCTAACTTCTTCGTTTTTTGGCCAAACAAGGTGCCGAAAAAGCCTAGCTAGGGTTTTTTGGATGCTCTGAAGCCATTGGAGTAGTCTGTTGGTCAATTTGAGCATTGTAAAGCATGTTTTTGAGCACGTTGAGCAATTAATAATAATGATCCATTGGAAGCTGGACCAGGAGATGTAGCCCAAGAGAGGGGTGAACTCCTTTATCATTTGTTGTGTTTATGTGTTTATGTTCATTGATTATGCTGCTGCTTATTTTTATCTTAAATGAGTAATCCTTTAATTAATGTGTTGCAAAGTTGATCCATTTTCTTTTAACACATAAAATTTACTTGCAAATATTTTCAAGATTTCAAGTCTTCTTCATTTTTAGATCAAGTTGGTATCAGAGCACTGGTTTTTGAAGACTTGATTTTTTTGCAAGTGTTTTGTTTCTGATGCTCACAAGGTTGAAACTCACAAGAGAAGAAGGTCAACTTGTGGAGCCAAGTTCTCTTCCTTAAAGGAGGAAGCATATACAATCACCGCAAGTTTCAAGGAGGCATTCACCAAGTATGG